>JAXCMG010000068.1:208865-226818 GCA_034642415.1 Podarcis siculus
ACATCTGGAAATTAGCCCTCCCCACAAAAACTGACACCAGATCCAGAGGCACACAGAACGCCATCACCAATCAACCACACCAGACCCAAACCCAGACCCTCTCCACAGATAAATTACAGACACCATCCAGTAGCCAAACCACGATGGCACCTCCGGATGCTGCACCCCCCTGCAATCCCTACACAGATCTGGCTGGCACAGGCCACAAAACCACAGCTCGCCCCTATACACGAAGCCAAGCCAGAGCACAACAAAGCAGTACAGCCATCTTCTCAGAAAAACTCTTCACAAAGTTCAAGAGGTCAAGACACAAAGGCTTTAGCAACTAATCCACACCTAATGACCCACCTAAGTGGTACTCAGGATATCACTCAAGAAATCACTCAAGATATCCCTCAAGCAATTAAGGAACAAAAGAAGAAAAGGCACACTAGCCTGGGAACTTCCTCTCTGCCCAGAACATTGGAGGCTATACACCACACCTCCTCAACAGTATTTATAGGAACTCAAACACTGAGATCCTGCTCTGTTCCAGTAACAAGAAGCCGAAAGCACCAGCCTGAAGATGACGAGTGAGACCTCGTCGAAACGTCGCCTAGACACCCCAACTTTTACACGGGAAGACACCCGAGGACACCAAAACCTGCATATATATATATATATATATATACAGATGCACTTTCAGGATAAAAGTGCCACGCTTTGTCACAGAGAAAGGCTAAAGGTCTGCAGATCTCCACCTCTAGGGTATCTGTCTTCCGAGAGCTAACCACAAACGATCCTCCAAGGTTTCAGTGAAAGATGATTTGGAACAAAGAGCCACGTTTTATCCTGCCAACTGCTACATTCATGTCTTTATTTGGCATTTATATCAGGGGGAAAGGAGCTTTCCATGGAAACAAATTTGGATACTCACCAGTACTGGTCTGGAGAACAGAAGCCCGGTTGTTAGCTATAGAGAGAATAAATGAGCTGCTCCAAAAGAACTCACTAGTAACTCTGACAATAGAGGCCCTGATCAATAACCACTAGGGATGTGTTGAAACCTCCCCTCCAATTTCTTGAACATTTACTTCTCTCTTTCTGTCTCATTTCTCTGAACTTTTGGCAAGTTTCGGCTAAGGTGTACCTTATTGTTTTGAGGCATATGTGATTAATATTATGCAGCCTTTAAAATGTGTTTGTGGCATTTTCCAGTCCTCTGCAGATGCCTTAGCTGCCTGAACATCCTGAACTGAAAAGCCCTAAGGGAGAAATCACCTCATACCATCTTTGATTGAAGCTCAGAAACCCAGAAAGCCTGGCTACCCAGAACTTGTGGTCAGTCTGCTTGCTAATCTTGTTTAAGGGGAATCTTTCCTTTTACCTTTAAAAACACACCTTCCTACACTGATTTCTTAAAAAATTAAAATGCCTCCTTAAAAAAAAAGCAACAAAAACTGCCTCTCCACCTTACTGCATTTATAGGAAAGCATCACCAAGGATGGCATGGGGCATTTTTTAAAGGAAGCATAGTCACCCAGGCAGGCTGAAGAATGAAGACTGCCAGAGATTATTTGCAGAATGAAGCAGTAGCAGAGGGCAGAGTGGGGCAGCCATGGGGATTTGGCCCTGTGAAAGCACAATGGCAGGAACACCATATGGCTCAATCTGTGCATTTGCACAGCATTGACCTCCCCACTGCCTTGCGCCCCTGGCTCTGCCTCCTGGTAAGCAGCAGCAGTGACTAGAACATGGGTAGGCAAACTAAGGCGCTGGATCCAGCCCAATCGCCTTCTCAATCCAGCCCGAGAACGGTCCGGGAATCAGCGTGTTCTTACATGAGCAGAATGTGCCCTTTTACAGTAGTACCTCAGGTTACATACGCTTCAGGTTACATACGCTTCAGGTTACAGACTCCGCTAACCCAAAAATGGTGCTTCAGGTTAAGAACTTTGCTTCGGGATGAGAACAGAAATTGGGCTCCGACGGAGCGGCAGCAGCAGGAGGCCCCATTAGCTAAAGTGGTGCTTCAGGTTAAGAACAGCTTCAGGTTAAGAACGGACCTCTGGAACGAATTAAGTACTTAACCCGAGGTACCACTGTATTTAAAATGCATCTCTGGGTTTTTTGTGGGGCATAGGAATTAATTCATCCCCCCCCCTAAAATATAGTCTGGCCCCCACAAGGTCTGAGGGACAGTGGACCGGCCCCCTGCTGAAAAAGTTTGCTGACCCCTGGACTAGCAGACCCTTGGGGTCCCTTCCAGCTCTGCAACCCTATGATTCTTAGATCCCCTTTGAGTTAGAACAGGTGCCAGTGACTTGCAGTTTCCAGAAAAGTTCTTCAAGAAATTTTTACAGCTGGATTGGGGGTGGGGTTAAGACTCTGCCTCGGGTGCTTGTATTGTTTTTAAGCTTATTTCTAGTTGTTTTACTGTATGGTTCTAAACTGCCTTGAAATTGTTATGAAAGGTTATTATTAATAACAATGGCATGTGGCTCACAGTGGCAGAACTAAAGCGATTTATACTGAAACGTGCTTCAACCAGAAAGTGGAAATGAAAAGTGTATGGAAACAGACAACAAAAGCAAATAAGAAAAGCAGTGACGCAAACCACAAGATGCAGTCGAATATATAAAACACATATAGGCTCAATGTTGCATGTTGAACAGTGAAATGGTTACTATATAGGGAGAAGCAACCAGTAGCTCCATGTGAATTAACGAGAAAAACTGACAATCTCAACCCTAATTAGGAACTAGATTTAGAGGACATTGATCCCATTTTACAGATGAGGAATACCAAGGCAGAGTAATAACTGGCTAGCTCAATAGAAGGGGAAGAAATGGAGGCAGTGAGAGATTTTACTTTCTTGGGCTCCATGATCACTGAAGATGGTGACAGCAGCCACGAAATTAAAAGACGCCTGCTTCTTGGGAGAAAAGCAATGACAAACCTAGACAGCATCTTAAAAAGCAGAGACATCACCTTGCCAACAAAGGTCCGTACAGTTAAAGCTATGGTTTTCCCAGTAGTGTTGTATGGAAGTGAGAGTTGGACCATAAAGAAGGCTGATCGCCGAAGAATTGATGCTTTTGAATTCTGGTGCTGGAGGAGACTCTTGAGAGTCCCATGGACTGCAAGAAGATCAAACCTCTCCATTCTGAAGAAAATCAGCCCTGAGTGCTCACTGGAAGGACAGATCCTGAAGCTGAGGCTCCAAGACTTTGGCCACCTCATGAGAAGAGAAGACTCCCTGGAAAAGACCCTGATGTTGGGAAAGATGGAGGGCACAAGGAGAAGGGGACGACAGAGGACGAGATGGTTGGACAGTGTTCTCGAAGCTAGAAACATGAGTTTGACCAAACTGTGGGAGGCAGTGGAAGACAGGAGTGCCTGGCGTGCTCTGGTCCACAGGGTCACGAAGAGTCGGACACGACTAAACGACTAAACAACAACAAAAGCTCAACATTGGCTTTTCCTGGCCTCAGTGGGCTGGGAGAAGCAAAGAGAGTTATCCAGCTGTAACAAGCAAGCATTTCATTTGCATTGAGCTGAGGCTTGGGGGAGGAAATTTCAGAGCAAAAATGCAATCAGCAATGGCATTTAAAAGAATACATTTCCTTCAAGTTCCTTTGCTTGCCTCAGCGAAAATGTGTGTCTGTGTGGCAAGCAGTTACTTGCTGGCTTCTCCATAAAGTGAAGGGTATAAAAACATAGATGTTAAAAGACAAGTTTGGCCGGCACTTCATTGGCGATACCTATCCTGTCATCTAGAGAGCACCGTGTGTGGGAAATGCAGCTCCTTCTTTAAGATCAGGGAAGATGGAGAGTGGGGTTTTCTCAGGACAAAGTTCTGAAAAGCAGAGCTGTGTCCCAGTGGCTGAATCGGGGCTGCTGGCAGAGAACTCCTGCTGCTAAACTCCTAGGCCATCTCTGCCCATCAGGATCTGAGCTTGAAGAGACTCAGCCAATTTGCTGTTACCGCCTTTAAATGGCGGTGCAGCAACATCCGAAGGCATTCCAAAAGAGAAAACTCTCCACAACAGTGCCAAATAAATACTTGGGAGTTATTACAGCTCAGAGTGTTTCCTAATACTGGGGGGTCCGGCTTCAGGAGCAATGTACAAATAAACATTCAACAAAATTGATTCCAGTGCTATTTAAAAGGCCTTTAAATTGCACAAGTTTCTCATTTTGCCTTCTTCCTGGGTTTTCGGTCTTCTTCCTGCTTCCTCCTCGTTCCACCATCCACCTTTTGCTATAGTACCTCTTGAGCCAGCTGAATTGGCCTTGCTTTGTGCATTTGGATGTGGGCTGTCCCACCTGCTCGCTCACCTTCTGTTTCCGCCCATGGGATTTCACTGCTCTTTCCCATTCCTCTCCCTTCCCGGTTCAAGGCTTATTAAGCCTGCTGGGATTTTTGTCCTACTGGGGCGAGGTGAGGGATGTGGAGACAAAAACTGGCAGCGCAGGCTTCCTGGGGCTGGATATTTTTCATGGGCCTTCATATGACAGTCCTTCGGCTAAGTATAGTGGTACTTCGGGTTACATACGCTTCAGGTTACATACTCCACTAACCCAGAAATATTACCTCGGGTTAAGAACTTTGCTTCAGGATGAGAACAGAAATCGTGCTCCGGCAGCACGGCAGCAGCAGGAGACCCCATTAGCTAAAGTGGTGCTTCAGGTTAAGAACAGTTTCAGGTTAAGAACGGACCTCCAGAACGAATTAAGTACTTAACCTGAGGTACCACTGTAATGGCATTCAGCACCGCAACTTGTTAACAGTGAAGCAGCTCTGTCAGGAAATACTATGAAAAAAAGAAGTCTGGGACATAGGAAACTGCCTTATACTGAATTGGTCCCTCTAGCTTAGGGTTTCAACAGAGTCTCTCCCAGACTTGCCTGGAGATGCAAGGGATCAAACCTGGGACTTTCTGCATGAAAGGAGGATATTCCAGCACTGAGCTATGGCTCTCATTTCTCTCACTTCTTCCATACTTTTAAACCAGCATTGGAGCTTTCCCACTCTGCAGGAACTCAGAGCTCAGATTCACTTTGGCTTGCCTTGGCAGCAGCAAAATAACCTCACAGTGAATGAGAGATAGGGGGGCACTGGGCCTTCTGTGCAGACAAAGCATGTTCTCCTTCATGGAGAGCACGTGTTGCGGTGGGGTCTGACAGGCCACCCCCTCAGTAGCAATGCTGGGCGGGATCATTTAGATGGCCATTGGCAGTGATTGGGCTGTTTGGGTTACTGGGCTAATTTTGATGTTGCTAAGTTATGGGATGGACCAAAGGAAACCCTTTTATATGCAGGGCATGCAGCATTGAGCATTCTCTTTTGCTGCGTGCATCAGATCTCCCGCCCACCCTCCCTAATCTAGGGCTCTTGCGTTGACCTTGCTATACCTGTCATGGGGTCGCCTGCTTTTGGGGCAGGGGCCTGGTAGGAATTTTGTCCAATTGGCAGATTGGCTGGTGCCATTTGGTTTTTGCCTACTGCGTAGCAAATCGTCACAACTTGTAAGGTTGTGGTTAGGCATTGGCTAATTTTTGGTTGGTGGAGGGAATGTGGTTGACAGTGCCTGCCCCTCCAATGCTGCTGCTGCAAGGGAATTCCATTAAAGAAATCCAGGGGCTCGCCATGCTTTCGTCCGAATTCCTGGTGTGGGGCTTAGGCCGCGCAAACCCCTAGGAGCATGCGGGGAGAGGTGAGGGCCTGGGGCTCAGCTCCAATTTCTCCCCAATATTGTTTTCCCTTACTGGCTTTCGCTGGAATCCGGAATTCAGTTCTGTCCCTGGACGGGGACAGAATGCCTATTTATGCATTTTAATAAAGTTGTGGCCAAAATTATGCCAAAAAACTTAAACAAAAATTCTTTGTGAATTGTGATTTATTTGGGGGTGGCTTGGGGACCTCGACACGCAACAATCCTCTCTTGGAAGGGCTGCTTACTTAAAAGATAAAAGAGGCATAGGAAGGGAGAACAGGGGCCTTCAGGCAGCAGAAGGAGCAGGCACACAGGTCTGCTTCGCTAGGTTGAGATGTATTTTTGTTCAAATTATAGCAATTATGTCTCAACCAAGTCCTCAACATATGGAAAAGCAATAAACTAAATCAAAGGAAACGCCGCAAAATTCCTACCAATACATCAACATTAGCATTTACAAATATTATACCAATCCATGTCTTCTTTCTTTGACTATATGTTTCCTTCCAATCTCACCCTCCTTGTATTGCATTTTTGGACAAAGCATAAATGGCCAGCTTAAGAAGAGAGAGGCAGACTTTGCCCCCAAGGTCTTCTAGAGATGCATGGCCAAGCAAATCTCCCCCATTCAGATTCACCATCCTGCGTCAGCTGTGACCATGGACCTTGCACAGCTAAGAACATCTCCCTGACAGGAGGGTGAGGGAACCCTGGATGTAGGAAGAGAGAATGAGGAAATCCAGATGCCCTGAGTCTAGCGAGAGAGTTTGTGGTTCCTTCAGTGGCATATGATTCATGCTGGAGGACTGACCTTGATCATGACTTACCTATTTCATTAAAGGAAGGAGGCTGTAGGCCATGTGGAGCTTTGAAGAAGGCACAATCATAGCTTGAGGGTGACTGGTTCTTCTGTTGCGCTCTGGTTTTATTGTGCTTGGCAGCCAATCTCCAAACCCGTCTGGAAATCTCTGCTCATGCCATATCCGGGCATGTGTTTAAGAAGTTTATATGTGCATCGTGTTGTCATGATAGCATATGCATGGAGCAGATGCTGGCTTTCTTCAGTCGCTCTGACTTGAAAACGGTCTCTGAGACTAGCTGTGTCTATGCAAGGAGCTGCCAAGATCGGCCGGAAGATCTGGTGGTTTCCTTTAGCCAGAGTTTCCAGCAGGAACGACGTCTCTAGGGAGGCTTATGGCTGTAAACAGCTCTCGGAGCATGATGCTTAGAAAGTGGGTTGATGTATTCATCCAAGGGCTGCCATGCAATTTAGCATGCGTGCTGTTCAGCTATTTTTTTTTTTTTTTATAAAAGCTTTCGTGTCCCTTTGGTCTGGGACCATGAAGACAGAAATGCTTTCAGAAAGAGATCAAAAGAGCGGAATAGGATTCCACATGAGTGTTCAAGATGAGAGGAGGGCAGCAACACCCAGCCCCCAAAGAAAAAGTCATTGAAAAACAACTCCACAGTGGACTGCGCTCTCTCTCTCTCTCTCTCTCTCTCTCTCTCTCTCTCTCTCCCTTTTGGAATAAGCAACAGCCCTTAATTAATACCCACTAAGGAGTTACTGTACATACATGTGAGAGAGGAGTTGTGTGACTTTCCTGAGTTGCAAATTTCTCTTTCATCTTCCCTTCTTGCTTTCTGCTGTCACCAGTAATAGCCGATGTTGTTAAGTAGAAGATTCAGTTTCACGTTTACAGTTGCGTCTGCTTTGCAACGTTCCCTTCATGCATTTCGCTGCTTGCTACCTTCTCTCCGATGCTGGGAATGCTACTTGCTGAGAATCACCGGGGAGAGGGTTCAGGTTGTGGGATGTAATCCACTGGGAGCAGTCAAATACAACATTCTTTGTTTTCCTAGAGTGGACATGCAAGGGGATGTTGGTCAAAACTTCCTGTTCCTCCTGGGCTGAAGCATCCTTCCCTTGCATGTGGCTGGAGTGTCGTGAATTCTTCGCGTCGCTTTAGCAGAAATGCTCAGAGTTCCAGGTTCTTCAGTGCAGTATATTTATTGTGAGATTATACACACACACACACACACACACACACA
Organism: Podarcis siculus; assembly: GCA_034642415.1. NCBI lineage: Eukaryota > Metazoa > Chordata > Lepidosauria > Squamata > Lacertidae > Podarcis > Podarcis siculus. The sequence goes on from JAXCMG010000068.1 coordinate 216,617, forward strand.
CACACACACAAATATCTACAGACTCTACAGTGGTACCTTGGATTAAGTACTTAATTCATTCCAGAGGTCCGTTCTTAACCTGAAACTGTTGTTAACCTGAAGACCACTTTAGCCAATGGGGCCTCCTGCTGCCGCCACACCGCCAGAACCCAATTTTTGTTCTTATCCTGAAGCAAAGTTCTTAACCTGAAGCACTATTTCTGAGTTAGTGGAGTGCGTAACCTGAAGCATATGTAACCTGAAGCGTATGTAACCCGAGGTACCACTGTAATACATGAGCAGTTCATACAGTCAATCAGAGTACCTGGCTGCACCTTAGGGCAAATAGGAAGACCTCTAACTCTCGCTCTCTGACCACACTCCTCTACACCACCCCTTTACTGCTGGACAGGTTTCCCTTTTTAACCGATGACAACCAATCAACTGCCAGCACATTACTGCTAGCATAATGTGCTAGCACTTCCATAGAAAGTATTGCAGGCTGATTGCATCAGCCAGTTGCATCAGCTAGCAAACTCAAGCCTGCAGACTTACTAACTCAAACAGCATTCTGTGAATCCCGACATAGAGGTGGGCGTGACCTAACCTGTCCAGGTAACAAAAGGACGAGTCACACAGCACTCTTTTTTCACTCCCTTCTTTGTTGGACCAGCTTTGTAGCTGGGAGTGCTCTGCTATGTCTCTCAGCTAGCAGAAGCATTGGGGTTATTCCCCATATGGGGTAGATCCACATGTACATATTTGTAACTAAGTCTGCCTTCAGGAATCCAAATGTGAACTGAAGTGAGTAAACTTCTTTTATTGACCTGCCACTCTGAACATTCCCACACAGGTCCTGTTTGTAGGCTGGCCACAGGTAGCTCTTTTAATGTTCTCTCCAATCCCCAGCCCCCTCCCAAACTCACAGGGCTTCTCGTATAAGGATCTGTGTGCTGGTCCAGAGGGTTAACCGTGCGGCGACGTCCGAGTCCAGTCCGAGATCGAGGGTGCGGTATGGAGGCTGACGCTGGGTCCAGAGCAGGGAGTCAGGTGAGGTCAGGAACTCTGGCAGAAGAGCAGGACAGGGTGCAGGCAGGAACAGGCTACCAACAATGTTGCTCCTGCAACCTGGGACTGGGGCTGGCTGGCTTTTATCTGCCCCGAGGCATAGGGTGGCCCCGGTCCACAGGTGACTCGACTCCTGGCCTGGAGGCGAGCACTCCTCCTGCAGGAACTTAGTTCCTGCCACCTCTCCGCCCTGAGCCTCTGCAGCTCAGGAGAGAGGTGGAGGGTTACCGGACCCAGAAGCAACCTCAGCTTCTCCGACGGGGCTGAGAGTGGAGCACCTGCATGCAATGGGTCCTCCATCACCTCAGGAGCCAGAGCAGACTCAGCTGGTGCCTGCACCTGAGGATCCAGCTTCAGGCTCAAGCCCCAGCTCCGGCTCAGCTGGTTCTGGAGGTGGGGGATCCTGTGCAGGCTGGGATTCCTCAGGTTCAGCCTCCAAGTCCAAATCCCAGGCCATCACAATCTGTGTCCTCTGCACCTGAGAATGGGGAAGGGAGTAACAGCATTCAAATCCCCATTCAGCCATTAAACTCACTGGGTGAGCTGAGAGGTGGCTAGTCACCATCTCTCAACCTAACATACCTCACAGGATTGTTGTGAAGAAAAAAAGTGGGGAGGGAGAGAAGTACATCCATCACCTCGTGCTCCTTGCAGGAGAGATGGGAAATAAATGTAATGCTAAATGGCTAAAATGAGCCCGGAAGTCCTTTTGAAACAAATCAAGCAGTCCATTCTCCATTGTCCAAGTCTAAAGGGGGGAAATGACACAAACCCCAAGGAAAAGCAAAACACAGTTTCAAAATGAATCAGGCAGTTTATTTTACACTGTCCGTTTCCTTTGGAACAGGTGTAACTATGTTTCTCATCAAGCACAACTCTGAATTTACTTGCTGGAAGATGGGAGCAGGCTGGGTCATATATCATAAAGCAATTCCTTCAAATTGTGTTATTTTCCTTCATAACATTCATTCTAAATGGGCTGGAGAATTATCCTTAGAAACAGTAATCTCAGAACCTGAGCTCTCTGCTATCTTTGGTACCTGTCTCTTGGGGGGGGGGAGCAGCAGCTAAATTTGGTTTTTGATGTTTTCCGAGAAAGCAATGAGGTTTTTCAAGTGTGCAACTGGAACACCTCGAAAGCCCAGTGTAAGAGGAACAAGCAACATCCCAAGAGAAGACTTTCTATCTATGAAGGATCTGAGATGGATATCATTAGACTAGCGTCTGTTGACAGTTGTTTAGGGATCCCTATTGCTATCTCACAGCTACAGTCCCCAGAGTCCCCTGAAAGAGGGACTGATATGTTAAAACAATCTGAGAACTGTAACACTGTGAATGGAATAGAAATCACAGAATTGTAGAGTTGGAAGGAACCCCAAGGCTCATCTAAACCAACCCCTGCAATGCAGGAATCTCAACTAAATCATACATGACAGATGGCCATACAACATCTGCTGACCTTTACAGCCCTAAACGGCCTCGGTCCAGTATACTTGAAGAAGCGTCTCCACCTCCATCATTCTGCCTGGACACTGAGGTCCAGCGCCGAGGGCCTTCTGGCGGTTCCCTCGCTATGAGAAGCCAAGTTACAGGGAACCAGGAAGAGGGCCTTCTCGGTAGTGGCACCCGCCCTGTGGAACACCCTCCCACCAGATGTCAAAGAGAAAAATAACTACCAAACTTTTAGAAGACATCTGGAGGCAGCCCTGTTTAGGGAAGCTTTTAATGTTTAATAGGTTATTGTATTTTAGTGTTTTATTGGAAGCTGCCCAGAGTGGCTGGGGAAACCCAGCCAGATGGGCGGGGTATGAATAAACAAACAAACAAACAAACAAACAAACTTCCAAGAAAGGAGAGTCCAACACGTCCTAAGGAAGTCCGTGCACTGTCAAACAGCTCTTACTGTTGGAAAGTTCTTTCTGATATTTAGTCGTAATCTCCTTTCTTGTAACTTGACTCCGTTGGTTTGAGCAGCAGAAAACAAACTTGCTCCATTTCCCATGCAACAGCTCTTTACATATTTGAAGATGGCTATTATATCTCCTCTCAGTTTTGTCTTTTCCAGGCTTAAAAGCCCCAACTCCCTCAACTGTTCCTTGAAGGCTTGGTTTCCAGACCCTTAATCAACTTGGTCACCCTCCTTAGGGCAACCAAGAACTTTCAACACCTTTAACAAACTACAGTTCCCCATATTCTTTGGAGTTATTCAAAGTGGTACCCTACTGTTTAATTGTATGGTGCAGGTGGATCGCTGGGATTCTCCAGGTGTTTTGGATCACAAAACCCATCATCCCTGATCTGGCTGTGGCTGGTGGAGTATAATATCTGAAGGGCACCAGGCTGTGTGTGTGTGTGTGAGAGAGAGAGAGAGAGAGAGAGAGAGAATTCTCAAGACGTCCACTCCATCTTGTTGATTTTGGATAGCTAGACTTGAGCATTTTTCCTTTTTTGTTTTTGGCAGCCATGTGCTGCGCTCAAGTGAAGTTGGAACCGTTCCAGTTGTGTAAATACCTCCTGGAGCTCTTCTAGCTTTCCTCAATGCTACCCCGCAGAGACGCATTTGCTTAAGCAGGGCAGAAATAAAGCGAGCCTGCTCTGGGGTTCCTCAGGCACCCATTGCACAAATGCCGGCCACATCATTTCAGCCTTCTAAAGGCTGGAGGAACACAACCATCCAGTGTGTGCAAAGGTGTGTTGCGGGCAGTTTAGAAGTAGGCAAAGGAGACCACTAAACTCTTGGAAGTCCAAAAGCCAGGGCTTTATTTTCAGCCTCATGAGGTAGATGATTATTTTTGCTAACCAACCTTATGTTTGCATGTTCTTTACACAAGTCCCTTGAGGCAGCAGTGATACAACGGGCAGCATTATCCAATTAGCACATGGCACTGGCTTCTTCCACTTCCTGGAATGCCTTAGCTGTTGCCTCTAACATATATCATTATTGGATTTATGGAGATTGGAACCGTCTTTATTTCTCAGGCCCCAAATGCATTGCACTGTTAAGGCTTGCTGAAGCCTTGTGGACGAAGCCTTACCCATGTCCATGAAAAGGCAGAGCCTTAATTTAAGTGGAAAGAGTAACAGATAACAAAGAAAGCTTAACATGCCTCTGTACCACGTCCCCTTTGTTACTAAGTTTCAGCATAGCTTACAGATTTAATAAATAGGACAATAAATTAATGTTTTATAAATGTTGTTAATGCCCACATGAATTACATGGGAAGCTCTCTGATGTTACTTTGAGCTGGTTTGAGTAAAATAACTAATATTTCTCTCTCCCCCTTTTAAAATGTAGCCAGAATAAATCAGCCACAGCTTGGGCAGCTGCTGAGCTGTTAGTTGGTTTCAATTCAGCTGGCAGGAGCCCAGGAAATTTTCTGGAAGCACCTGATGATGTTGCATTGTTGAAAAATAAGTGGATACCAGGACCTAGATGGAAGAGCAGGCTTAGGCAAACTCTGGCCCTCCAGATGTTTGAGACTACAATTCACATGATCCCTGACAACTGTTCCTGTTAGCTAGGGATAATGGGAATTCTAGTTCCAAAACATCTGGAGGGCCAGAGTTTGCCCATGCCTGTGGAAGAGAATAGAGTTAATTTGCTAACACAGGCATGTGTGGCCTTCCAGATGTTGTTTGATCCCAACTCCCTTCACCCCCCAGTCAGCATGGTCTGGGGATGATGCTCCCAGATGACAGTATAGTCCGACAACATCTGGAGGACCACAAGTTCTCCATCCATTTGATAATGCAATATTATAAGTGCTGGGAACATTGGGGGTGGGGACAAAGACCGTGTCTTCCTGCTTTGTGTTACTCTTGTCCTTCACAACCAGCCAAACATTGGGCCAACTTGTTTTTTCCCCACAGAAATGTGAACCACATGGGAAGTGGCTTACTTACCACCCTCATTTTTAGATTTTTCTACCTTCATGTGTCCCTTTCCCTACAGCATCTCTGCCTTTTGCAAAGGATTCTGGAGTAAGTTCTAGGGCAAGGATAGCCTTTGTGGCGTCATCCACATCATGGCCAGTGTACAGAGGGTAAGGGAGCTGCAGTCTAGTAACATCAGAAGGGCAGCACATTTATTTCCCCGTCTTAGGAAATAAATTTAGTTCACTCAGGAGGCTCACTAGGCTTGTTGAGCTTCACTTCCATTCCACATGCACTGAGAATGTGCACTAGAATATACCAGGTGCTCTCCAGAACTGGCCGCACATGGTAGAGTTAGTTTGGTACAATTGAGAAGCTATAATTCAAGAAAGCTCATCCTCCCTTTCATCAAGAAACTCCCAATTAGCTTCCAGGAAAGCCCATGGACACAGTTTGCAAACCATAGTTAATGGCTGCTTGGAGTGTCAATAATTATGCTATGGGTGCAGTGGAGTGGCCTGGGGGAAGGATAGAAGTCCTCAAAAGATGCAATTCTTTGAAGACAAGGCCTGTGTGATTGAGCACATAGAAGAAGCTAATTTGAGGGTTCTCATATTTGAGTTACTGGGTGGCGTTGTGGTCTAAACCACTGAGCCTAGGGCTCAAATCCCTGCGATGAGGTGAGCTCCCGTTGCTCGGTCCCAGCTCCTGCCAACCTAGCAGTTTGAAAGCACATCAAAGTGCAAGTAGATAAATAGGTACCGCTCCGGCAGGAAGGTAAACGGCGTTTCTGTGCGCTGCTCTGGTTTCGCTAGAAGTGGCTTAGTTATGCTGGCCACATGACCAGGAAAAACTGTCTGCGGACAAACGTCGGCTCCCTTGGCCAGTAAAGCGAGATGAGCGCCGCAACCCCAGAGTCAGGGGTCCTGTCAGGGGTCCTTTACCTGTTTATATTTGAGTTTAAGAACTCTGTCATCATTCCTGCAGCTGAATAGTAATTCCAAAAAATACAGCCAAACTATGCATGAAAGTCCTTTTCACATTGTTAGGAATGTATTATATGCTATGTTTTTCTTTTGTCTGTGGCAAACAATGCACAGCAAAGAAGATATTATTTCCTGGTTGAAAATACTGCATATTAAGTGTCCTGTCCCTCATTCAATCCAGCTGTAAAACACAAACAGTTAGATTGCAGCTAAGATAATGCATTGATTTGCATTTCCTTCCATGAGTCTTTTCATAGACAGAAGCAAATCTATTTTTTTTCACAGATAAAAAATGATTTTGTTGCAAGAAATTTAGTTTCCCAGTTTCCCAAATGCCTTCATTTAATTGTCCTTAACCTTCACTTCAAATATTCAAACATCCAAGTCTTTTATATACTCACACTCTTGGGTTTACACATGGAACATTTCACAACAAAAAGTAGTGCCCGGTGACCCACATTAGGAAATCAAGAATAAAGGTTTATTAAATTTATATCCCACCATGCCTCCCACAGGAGCCCAGGGCATCAAGCAACAAGTGATAATAAAAACATATTTAAAAGCAATTTCAGACCGGGATAGATCTCAATTTAAAAGGATTGTTGGAATAGGAAAGTCTTCAGTAGACACCTGTCTAAGTGGGGGGGGGGGTCCCAGAAAAGGACTGATAACTACATTGTGTGGAATGGAATCTCATGATCCGATGGGATCTGCAGGAGGCCCTCAACTCCAGACACTGGGTACACAAAAGGTGAGATTATCTTTCATGTACACCAAAACCAGGACCTTGAATCTAGCCCAGCCGCTAGTTGGCAGCTGGTGTAATTTTTTCATCAGCAGGATAACATGTTGGTACCTTGTATCTATTTTAATTCCGTGTGCCTTGCATGGCAGCTGCTGGTACAAGTAGAATTGGTCATCCTACTTGTCAAGGAGAAGAAGATGCCAAAGGACAGGCTGGCTGGCTGCTGAGCTTGTTCTATGAGCCAGAGCTCTGCTTTTGCCTTCTGAGTGCAGCAAAGCATCAGGGAAAACCATAGTTGTAAACAAGCATGAGAATAATGATTGGGGGTAGACGTTTCCCTGCAAACATTTTCACACCCCTTGAAACAGCAGTTTTCCAGCATAAACAGAACCTCATGAAAATTCAGCCCAGTCCAGTGCTACATACAGTATTGTCCACCCAGGGAGTGGAAGAAGCAGTGCCAGCCAGATTTCTGCCAGTATTTGTTTTCTTTTGCAAGGCAATGGGCCATCTGTCACACAGCCACCAAAACCAACTTCCCTGTTGATTGGCTGCCCACTGAAGCCGCTTTCATGTCTGGAAGTCTGGATAATTTGGTTGCTTGACCTATTCCAACACTCTCCTCTCCAGATGAAGCCAGCTTTGCAGAGTCAGGGTGACGTCATGGGTCAGTATTGTCTACTTTGCCTGGCAGTGACTTTCAGGTGGAGCTGAGAAACATTTTTTTTCCGGCCAAGGTCCACATTCCAGCCATGCAAAACTCAGAGTTTTCGACCCTCTCACACGACTCATCTCTCCATCCTCGAAAAGAACTCAAGGAAGGTTTTCTTGGTGTAGAGCCTGCAGAGAGTCATGAGGGTCAAACAATGTGACCTAGAGAAAAAGAAAATGGAGACTATCCTTTGCCCCTTTTCAATCTTCTTGTTTTGATGGGCTCTACTTTAGAATAGGGACGCGGGTGGCGCTGTGGGTTAAACCACAGAGCCTAGGACTTGCCGATCAGAAGGTTGGCGGTTTGAATCCCTGTGACGGGGTGAGCTCCTGTTGCTCGGTCCTTGCTCCTGCCAACCTAGCAGTTCGAAAGCATGTCAAAGTGCAAGTAGATAAATAGGTACCACTCCGGCGGGAAGGTAAACAGCGTTTCCGTGCGCTGCTCTGGTTCGCCAGAAGCGGCTTAGTCATGCTGGCCACATGACCCGGTAGCTGTACGCCAGCTCCCTTGGCCAGTAAAGTGAGATGAGCGCCACAACCCCAGAGTCGGCCATGCCTAGACCTAATGGTCAGGGGTCCCTTTACCTTTACCTTACGTTAGCATAATACACAAGAGAATCAGACAAGATGGCTGCTCTCTCTTTTGGAGAAGATGCAACCGGCAAAAACAGAGAACTGGGATGTTTCACCAAATGGACTTTGTCGCCTAACGCATTAACATATGCACGCATGTGTTTGTAGGTTTTTCACAAATGGGCAAGCTTGTTCATAGTTAGCAAATGCTTCGTGGAGGGGGGCAGGATCGGATTTGTGTTTTCTCTGTTGGATCAGCTCTGAGCCCTTGGGACAGAGTAAACTACAATGATAGATAAATAAACAGAACAAATGTGTTGCTTACCTATAGGCTAACCATTTGATGGCAACCAAAACATGCTGTAGAAATGAACCCAGCACTGATCTAATTATGTACTGATCCTTATCGGTAGCATTTGGTATCAATCATTGAGAAGAGAGAGAGATTCATACTGTGACTCAGTTAACTCACCCTTGTCTATAATATTCGTGTTTTAGTGACAGGTCTGCACTTACTGTTCTTTTTCCAGTGTGCCCCATGAATGTCATAGATGCTTTAGTTAAGATGCCTGCATTGCTGGGGGTTGGCTTTTGGGTGTCCCTTCCAACTCTACAATTCTATGATTCCATGAGGTTTTTCATTTTCTGGCCTAAAAATGTAAGGCTGCAATCCTATGTATGCTTGCCTGAGAGGAAGTCCTATAGGCATTCAAATAGGCATTCAAATGTGCACAGACCAGTCCTTAACAGTGGTGCCATGCCTGCATTTTCTCATTTAAATCCTGGTACTCTTTGTTCAAAAGTTTAAAAAGGAATGTTAGAAGTGCCATTTTGGGAGGTGGGGAGTTATATGTGATTATTTCTTGGAAGTGCCAATATCTCTGTGATGTGCAAAATCACCAAAACTGTGTCTGCATAAATTGTTTGATTGTTTTTAAGAGTTTGTAGGATTTTCTTCTAATCCTTTGCTGTGGGGTCCTTGGTGACACCTAAACATGTCCAGGAGATGGGAAGACATAGGTCCTTCCTTCATTAGAGAACATCTCCCAAAACTAATTTGAATAGTTTCTGGTCCATTGGTCTTATTTCCAGATCCTCTGTGTTGTATTTTTTTTTTAATGTAACCTTTTTTCTCCACGATTATGTGGCACAAGTCTTCTTTTTGGGTTTCCTGGCAAACAAATGCCCTTCAAAATCCAAGGTCATCCCTTGCCCCCAAAGTTTATTCATGTAACCAAGAGCAGGCCTTATAATCTCATTGCGATTCTGAAATGAGTCACTTGCTTAGTGTGGGTTTATTCTAACTTTGAACCATGGATTGCCTCCTCTGGTTCACTGCAGCACATGAGTTGCAAAAGCGCTACATGGAGAGTTACTCTAAATAGAGACATAGTCTACCCAAAGCATCCTACAAGGTTTTGCTATTACTTTTCTATGCACAAATATTATGCCCCCTTCAAAATTAGGGCAGGATGCCAGTTTTAGTGGCTGCCTCCTGTTCTGGGATAACACCGTCTTCTTCCCTTCGTTTGTTGTTGGTTCTGAGATTTTTTTTGCATACCATGCTGGTGGTTTTAAGTGACATTTTGCACATGAAATCCTAGGAAACAAAAATACTCTTTGTGGACCACCAAGGAAGAGCTGAATCCCCCCCCCCCACCTCTCAAGTTCCAGGTTGTGCAATAAAGTTAGACTTAAGACAATTTCTTTGTTGATTCCCACACTTTGAATCAGATGACCGTATGCATTTCCTAATACCTCGGCCTCTCTTTGTTGTTGTTTACATTAGATTTACATAACTATCATATGCTGAATAAGCTCTAAAATTAAGTTCCATGATATCAGGACACAACAATTTCTACTTTCACTGTGTAAGTAATGAGGAATTCTGGAGGTCCTTCCCACTTGGCTCAGGAGAGTAAGAAAACTGTCAAAAATTGCACAGAGCGTTAAGTCCGATACGGCAATGTCTGTGAAAGGTTTGAGCTGTGTTTTAAAATCACACTTATTCCCTTTCATTATTTCAAGAACACAGGGGTTGGGGCTATTTAGTAAGATTATTACTGGTAAAGGGATGCGGGTGGCACTGTGGTCTAAACCACTGAGCCTCTTGGGCTTGCCGATCGGAAGGTCGGCAGTTCGAATCCATGCAATGGACTGAGCTTCCATTGTTCGGTCCCAGCTCCTGCCAACCTAGCACTTCAAAAGCACACCAAAAAGGGAGCCAGAACACAGTACAAAAAGAGTTCTAGAACTTATAGCTGAGT
>JAXCMG010000068.1:236582-401144 GCA_034642415.1 Podarcis siculus
TTCTTTCTTTCTTTCTTTCTTTCTTTCTTTCTTTCTTTCTTTCTTTCTTTCTTTCTTTCTGTATGGAATTAATTTGGATCTCTTACTGTTAGCAAGCCAAGAAATTGTCCTGCTCTTGTTGCACAGACACTTAATGAATTTTTTTTCGTTTTCAACCCTAATCTTAATGAACGAGGCAAGGAATTAGTTGGCTGAGTTGAAGTCTGGATCAGGGTCACCCAAAGGGTAAAATAATCTGAGAATCGTTAAGTCTGTTCACAAGTTTTTGATAAATTGCATTAAAGATAATGGGTGACAGTTTTCGAAGACTATCTCTTGGTGTAAATGCAAAGTAATCCACACCATTTAAAATAGCAGACTCCTCAACAATAATTCAACTCATTTTTGGTAAATCTCTTACTTTTAAAGAAATAAAGTACATTGCCAAGTCTATTAAGTGCAAATAGCACTTCACAGATGTATTCATTTTATAATGTACAGTTGAGTGCAGGCATAGACAGTAGCAGGTGCACTCATCCTGGCCCCCATGCTGATCAGGAATCAAAAACCGCAGTGAACAGCTGAGGGGCCTTAGTGACAGAGCACATTTTGTTGAAAGTCCTGGGTCTGTTTTATTTTCTTTGTTTCTTGGTATGACTTGGAGCTTGCTTGCTATAAAGTAAAAGTTAAGATCAATTCTCAGACCATGAAACCCTATTAAAAAGATCTAGCACAGCGTTCCCAACAGTCAAGCACCTTCATTTGCCAAAAGGCTTTGCTAAATAGGCCAAGAGCCCAGCTGATCTGCTGCAACTAAGGAGTTGGGTGTGGTGTAGCTGCACCTTTGAAGCCAATCTGAGGTTCCTGCCAATGTGCTTGCATCATGCCAACCTCCCCACCACCTCACCCCTCCCAATAAGCAACAGTGACTCTCCTATTGGTACCCTAGTGTAGCGTCTCCTCTCCACCTGGTGAGATGCTTCTGCTGAGCTAGGTGATTCAGTGGCCTGACTAGGTATAAGGAGCTTCCTGTGTTTCAGAACAGGAGTGACCTTAGTCTACAGCAGGAGTGGAGAAGGAGGAGCTTCACTCTTCTTCAGCCTCTCCTAGAACTTAGTCCAAAATGTTGCCTCACTGTTGAATAATGAGCATGCACACATTAATTCAAAGTATTCCAAAACAGATGACTTTCCTCCTTTTTTTTCATCATTCTTATTGTTCTTCTTAAAATGAGTGCATCATGTATTCCAAATAATGGAATCTTTCAGGGGCAATAATAACCATTCACATTAGAAATTTATGTGCATATGTAGAATATATATCAGTTATCACTTGAGCAAACATCGCTTGGCTTAGCTGTGGGATATTGCTTAAGATAGAACAAATATTTTATATGCTTAAGACAATTTGCATTTGTATAAAAGGACTGGGGAAAGAATATGGTCCAGATGGGGATATCAGAGGCCAACTCTTCAGCTGGTGTATGTTTGGCTGAGTCCTGCTGAAATGTCTGGAGAGGGACCAAGTTCTGCCAGCTGATGCTTTGAGCTGAGCTGCCACTCTGGAGTGTTATAAAGCAGAGCGATTCATATTTCTTTAATTCATCTATTTATTTTTCATAGGATGTTACTAGGCAATAAACTGTGTTGTACCAATGTGAGAAAGTTAAAAATGAAGTTTATTTAGCCATCGTCTTCAAATATATAGCTGTGAAGTCAGCAGCTGAGTCGACTTTGTGTGACTTTTTTCAATCCTGTCTTGCTTCTTATATGAAACCCTTGGAGACTTCTGCAAGGTCAATTGAAAGGGACTTCCTGATAGGCACTGCCTCACCTCCAGTGGCAGTGTCTCACATGGTGGAATATTTCTGTATATCAAAACACTGGGGGGAAACCTGCCTCTATACAGAAAGAAGCAGCAGCATGTAACGAGAAGGATTCTAGCCTTGCCTCTTCCTCTGATCTCCCTTCCACCCTCTCTTCCTTTGTAGAGGAAATCTTTTTGTACAGAGGAGCGTTCAACTGAGCAAACCCTCACCTGAAATGATGTAACCCAGATACAGGAAACCATCTCCGTGAAAACCAGCCCATACTTAGCCATGCAGAGTGGTAGCCTCAAACTAGAGAAATAAGTGCTCTCTATTTTGTTAAGTAAGGGACAGTGGTGGCGCTCTGGTCTAAACCACAGAGCCTGGGGCTTGCCAATCAGAAGGTTGGCAGTTTGAATCCCCACAATGGGGTGAGCTCCCAGCTTCTGCCAACCTAGCAGTTCGAAAGCACATCAAAGTGCAAGTAGATAAAGAGGTACCACTCCAGCAGGAAGGTAAACGGTGTTTCCGTGCGCTGCTCTGGTTCGCCAGAAGTAGCTTAGTCATGCTGGCCACATGACCTGGAAGATGTCTGCGGACAAACTCCAGCTCCCTCAGCCAGTAAAGCGAGAGGAGCGCTACAACCCCAGAGTCATCGGCAACTGGACTTAACGGTCAGGGGTCTCTTTACCTTTTTTATTTTGTTAAGTAAGTAGCTGCTGTTTCAGTACTAAACCAGTTTTTGTAGCTGGTGGTGGTGCATGAAGCTGAACAGACTGATGTTGAATTCAGATAAGGAGTTTTTATGTTGATGGCAGATGAAATGCTCTCTGAGAGACTATTCACCTGGGCTTATCAGGGTATTGACTTACCAGAACCGGTTCATGGAGGTGATCTGGGGGCCAGTAATTTGTCTAGAAGAACAATTAGTGGTTATGACTAAAAGCATCTATGAGTGACTTTGCTATGTAGGTTGCACACACTCTTAAAAATGAAGAATCTTACCATCCTCATCCATATCACTGGATTGACCTGTGCAGTGCTTTCTAAGTGTGACTACCTTGAAGAAAACTCACAAGCTTTGTTGTTGTTTAGTCGTTTAGTTGTGTCCGACTCTTCGTGACCCCATGGACCAGAGCACACCAAGCACTTCTGTCTTCCACTGCCTCCCGCAGTTTGGTCAGACTCATGCTAGTAGCTTCAAGAACACTATCCAACCATCTCGTCCTCTGTCATCCCCTTCTCCTTGTGCCCTCCATCTTTCCCAACATCAGCGTCTTTTCCAGGGAGTCTTCTCTTCTCATGAGGTGGTCAAAGTATTGGAGCCTCAGCTTCAGGATCTGTCCTTCCAGTGAGCACTCAGGGCTGATTTCCTTAAGAATGGAGAGGTTTGATCTTCTTGCAGTCCATGGGACTCTCAAGAGTCTCCTCCAGCACCATAATTCAAAAGCATCAATTCTTCGACGATCAACCTTCTTTATGGTCCAAGCTTTAGCTGATGCTAAACTATGCTCCTTGTCTTCTGGAGCATGTGGAGAACAGAAACAAAATCTTACAGTGTTTCTGCAGACTACCAGTTACCTTTGGGGCACAACTGAGCAAGACTTTCTCATTGGTGGCCCTTTCCAGAAGAAGGCTCATTGATAGCTTTCAGAATAGGCTGCAAAACCTATTTATGCTGGAGAGCACTAGGAAATTAGGACTGCAGCCTCAGTCTGTTGCAAGAAATCATTTATAGCGCTCTCTCTCCTGCCACCCTCTATTTCTTCCAGAATATAAATGGGTAGACTAGCCTTAGATGTGAAACTCTACAGTAAACCAAACAATCATGCCAGCTTTGAAAAGGAAAGAAAGAAGTCCACCTCAATGCAGCGGCTTCTCCCTCAATTCAGCTGCCAGGCTGGTGAGATTCTGTACATGAAATTCTGTATGTCTTGTCCTTTGCCTCAGGAAGCAAAATGTATTGGATTGACGCAGGGGTTAGGGAGGAATCTCTTCGTACATATGTCATTCAATTCAATGCATGCTGTTTACTGAGAAGTAAGTTTTACTTTACTCAGTTGTTGTTGTTGTTGTACATAAGAAGAGTTCTGTTGGGTCAGGCCAAAGACCCATTTTGGCTGAGCAGATGCATGTGGACTTGAATGCAGCAAAACTCTCCCTACTTGTTATTAACAAGAGGCACACTGCCTCCGCGTGTACCGTATTTTTTGCTCTATAAGACGCACCAGACCACAAGGCACACCTAGTTTTTGGAGGAGGAAAACAAGAAAAAAAATATTCTGAATCTCAGAAGACAGAACAACAAGAGGGATTGCTGCGCAGCGAAAGCAGCGATCCCTCTTGCTGTTCTGGCTTCTGGGATAGCTGCGCAGCCTGCATTCGCTCCATAAGACGCACACACATTTCCCCTTACTTTTTAGGAGGGGAAAAGTGAGTCTTATATAGCAAAAAATACAGTAATTACTCTGTGTGTGTGTCTGTGTGTGTGTGTGTGCAAAGTACAGCATAACGCCTTAAAACAAACAGCAGGTAAAATAATATAAGATCTCCAAAAATTGGAGGGCCAGGGAGAAGGAAAGTCTTCTCATGCTAGAGGATTAGCGTGCACCCCGGGCTTGCAGCCTTAGACTGACCCTTTTATTGCCTGTGTCCACCGCAAATTCTGGAAATATGTTGACTTCGATTTCTCCAGAAACCATCTAAATGCACGCCAAGCTTCCTCCCACTTTGTAGGGTGTTTGGGGGATTTTGCTTGCCCCGAGAGCTAGAATTTAAAAAGCCATCAAGGAAGCAGGGACCATGTAATTTACAATCAGAATGTAAAACTGGTTTCACAAACTACAGAGATAGGATTGCCTCTGTGGCTTGAAATGAGAGAACCACAAGTTTTGATAGCTTGCACCTGCAACATAAATTTGCTGGATTTTTCCAAACCTGAAATGCTTAGTTATATGTGCCCAAGTGGGGAGAACCCTCAAGATTCATTTACGTTGGACGGAGGCTCCAAAGTCAGATTGCCAGAAGAAACAGATTCTAGTGTTTTAAACAGCCAGCGACTTTTCAAAACAAAACAAAACATGCTGATGAGTAGCAAAACTGGTCCAAGTATATGAGACAGGACCACCAGAAAGGGCCTTGTGGTCCAAATGATGTACATGATATGAAGACAAAAGGGCAGGGGAAGGGATAACTTGTGAACAGTGAACACTCGTGCCCTGAATGAATTAGAAGCCTTATACAACATTTGCAGCTAAAAGGGCAACCGTATGTAAACCTGGGCTTTATATATGCTTCTCCTTCCAAGCCAACACCCAGATTACCATTCCAACATGCACAGACTTTTTGTAAAAGTTGAAATGTACCAGTCAGCTGTTCAGGAGGATAAGCCAAGATCTAGATTTATGAACACACACACACACATTTCTATTTACATTAAACAGCCAGTTGGCTGGATTTCAGCTTTTAAAAATAGGTCTAAATGTGTACATCCCTGGCTGCTCCACACACACTCGGTTATATCTGAATCAATCTCATCACCCTCAAGCACAATATCCTTTGTTTTAAATCAAACAAGCCACCATTTTCAAGTGAGGCTATCCCTCATAACCTTCTAAACAGCTGAGCTGTAAATCCACAACTCTGTCAACCATCTTTGGCAAAGAGAAGTTATTTTATTGTCTGAGGTTTGCCAAAACTCAGGGAAATCAATATGCCTCCACTTAAATAAGTGACATTATGCTGTTTCTGATGCGAAATCAAAGACAATCTGGAACCCAGGTCCAGTTAACAGAGCTATGCGTTCACTAAGAAAGAAAGAAATACACAGTGTTGTGTTCAGACATATTTCTCAGCTGAGACCATTATTCTGCCACTGGAATGCCCATCCCCCCCCAAAAAGAAACACAAAATATGAAATTTGTGAAAAGTGACATCATTTAATAGGCTTGGGTGGGAGTACATATACAGACCACATGTAAGCAAAGATCAGCAGCACCTACACAGCTGGCCAACCAATTATTTCTATACAGGGAGTGCCTATATTGTTAGAATTGTATGGTCCTGTTTACTAAGTATGTATGCCAAATGCACATATCCATTAAGTCTTTAAAAATGTAAAGAGGGGCGTGGAAACTGTTTGGCCATTCTTGAAAACATTGTTGAAGATATTATAAGTCATAAAAGCAACCGCAACCAAAAAATGCCGTTCTTTCCCCCTGCCCTCTCTTGAATTTCATCTTGAAGAGATTCAAAAGCAGGCCTGTAAACCCTCACTGAGAATCTTGCCCACTCCTACAAATGAAACCCAAGATGGCATCCTGACCACAACATCCTTTTCGTTTGGTACCTAGAGTTGACATCAAACTGAACGGAGTGGTTTGTGCTGGGGTTAAGCAAACATCTGGGGATTTGGAAAGGAGCTGAAAATGTCTTGATACAGCAAATGGAATTCATCACCCGCCCCTGTCTCTTATGGGGCAAAATCAGCTCTCTTCTGGAGCACCAGCTAAGAGCCAGGAGAGTAGGTTAGACATTTTCACCTCAACGGTGTTCCAGGCCTAGTTCTCACTGAGGTGCCCTTCCTGTGTCTGGGCTGCACCAGTAGGAGTTTACCTTATTGGAATGCTCTTTCATACAGAAAAAACCCCTGTAATAGAAAGCAAACATGTCAAAAACTATGCTAGAAACCTTTCCTGACATGTCAGCTTTCTACCTGCAGAGTATTTTTTATTTTTTTACAGAGTAATATTCAATGAGGTGAACCCCCAGTGTCATCAACTGCAACCTGAAGCTATAAAATTTTGACAAAAGTTTACCTTCTCAGTGAGAGTTTCATCCAGTGCTTTTTTCCTCAAAAAATGTTTAGGGCTACTCTCATTTTCCTACTCATCATAGTGAGTAAATTCCACTGAACTAGTCTCACAATTAATGTGGATGTTCCAAGCTTTACTGGAGAACTTTCAGAAAACATTGAGATCGTACCAAGTGCACTCCAAAATATTTGGAAAGACAAGGCCAGGGAGACTTTCCTTGGCCAGTTTCCTCCCTGTAATGTTCCATTTCTTCACACACACACACCCCACAATTCCCAAACTCACAGCCATATAGAAGAAAAGAAAGCATGGCATTTGGAGACATCAAGTCAATGGTGACAAAATCTGCCCACTCAGCCTAAGGAGCCAGTGTGGTGCTTTCTAGATGTGGTTGGACTTCCATCATTTCGGACCATTGGCCATGTTGTCTGGGGGTGATAGGAATTGGGGTCCAACAAAACCAACATCCCTGCTATAAGTGGTATTGCAATCTACCAACCCTCCCACCACAACGAACCTGCTCAGCATAATGAAAGATGCTTTGCTATATTTCATAATGATTCAGAACAGTTATCTGAAAAGAAAAATACTGAGTTTTGGCCACACTTGCAATTGAGTGACACTGAATGCAGGTGGGCAGTAAATGCAGATGGTTCCAATGAAACTAAGCGTAATAAATTATGCATTTTAAAACTTTATCCCAAAAGTCTGAAAGGCAGCCAAGCACTAGCCACATTCTAGACATGTTGTCGAAGGAAACTGTATTAAAGCGAGTGCCCAGCAAAAAGCTGCTTGTACTGGAAAAAGCAATAAACAACATGAATTAAACTGTAGTTTGTGTATCTTGAATTGAGAATGTTTGCTTTCGGATTAGGGTATAAACTTTCATTAATATTAAAACATCTGACCAATAGTCAAAATGAGTGCATTGTGGTGAGGCTTGCTTTGTGTATAGAAACTCAAGTTTCTGTAGCAACTTGCATTGCAAAATTCTTTCCAAAGACAAAATACGGGTGAAACTTAAGAATTTAAAAATCCAGTCCAGTGGAAGTCCCAACTAACATTGCAGTCCTGAACCTATTTACCTGGGAGTAAGCTCCATTGAACTCAATGGGGTTTTCTTTGGGGTACACAATTGTACTGTAAGTGTTGTCACATTATGTGTTTTTAACAAGGCAGTCGGTTGTGTGCAATACGGATTGATTTGCCTTTTAAAACCTTTCGTCAGGTCCCCCTGAGCAGTGTACAGAAGTAAAAAGATCCATACAACTTTCAAATAAAACAGTGCTAGTAAAAATGAAAAAAAAAATGTGTAAGAACAACGCCAGGAATTAAGCCCGTATGAATTGCTGTGGCCAAGGAGGAAATTGTCTAAGTTAACTTGACTGAAAGCCATGATGACCATATGGAATGAGGGCAGGGAATTATGAAGCATCATGACATCACATCACAAATGTTACCAGGAGACATGGAGGAAAGAGGTTGGCTACACAGACCACACCTTTCTTGCAATCTGATGCTGATTTCCATTGCTTTGCTGGATTCTGCCTATGAAGGAAATTCCAGATTTGTACCTAAGTGATGACTAAACCAGACATTCTACTCTTTACTTAGTCTGAGGCATAGTGGCCACTCCTTTGTGGCTGAATCTCAGATCTAATTTGGGTAAACACAGAGGCTGGAGGAATCACATGGGATGTTCCAATATCAAAGGGGTCAGGAACATTTGACCTTCCAAATGTTGCCAGCTACAACTACCATCATCTGCTTACCGGGACAGATAGAAGCTGTAGTTCAGCAACATCTGAAAGGCGAAGGATTCCTCACACCAGCAATAGTAGCACTACAGATAGCAGAGAATCCACTGGAAACAGATTTCTTCCCAGGAAAAGCTGTTTGACAGTAGAACTGTCCCTTGGGTGGTTGTGGACTCTCCTTCCTTGGAGGTGTTTAAGCAGAGGTTAGATGGCCATCTGTCATGGATGCTTCAGTTGAGAATCCTGCATTGCAGGCAGTTGGTCTAGAGACCTTGGGGTCCCTCCCAACCCGAAAATCTATGATTTTATGAAAGGGAACACACAGGGGTGGTAATTGATTTGTAAATACAGTACCTGTGGATGGCTGAGATATGTGTGCCTATTGTGCACTTCAACATAAGTTTAAAAAGCATAAATATATATATTGGCAGAAGACAAATCAAAAGAAAGAACTGTGCAAATTAAACCAATCATAGGGGAATGGAGAATACCAGGTGAAGGTGTCAATGAATGCCAGGAGGGACTGAGTAACCCACTTCGTCTTGGTAACTTGTCAGTGAATCTTTTGTATGTCTCTGTGTTATACTAACACAGAAAATATGAAATTCTATTTATATATATATAAAAGAGAGCTTTGTTTTGGACACACAATGCTGTAAGGCACTTTTTTAAAAAAATCACCAGCAAAGATTAGCTGACTCTGCTATTTTAAGGAAGTTCGTTATTCTGAACCTCATCCTTAGACCAATAAACCATCCCTGTCAGTTTCTATTTTTAAACTAACATTTTTGAATGCCCAGCGTGCTCTCAAAGCATAATGGGGAAAGAACTGTAGGCAAAGCGGTAAAATTGTTGAATATAGGAATGCAGATTAAACAGTGAAGTATAAAAATGGCTATAAATTCATATGATCATTAAACAACACAACATTATTTATTTGATAAATCCATTTTCACACCTAAAGAGTTCACAAGACACTTGACATCCATATTTTTTGCATTTGTTAAAATAATTACATACAAATGCTAAAATTATTCTTAAATGTGGTACGCCATACTTTTATAAACAAAATCACACATTTATTTAATGTTCATATACACAGGATTGTGGTTTGGTTCTAGACTGAAATGAACCGTTCCAGGAGGAAACTTCTATGTTACCTATTCTTGCAAATTAGCATTCTTTTTTTATATATATAAAAAAGACATGGAGAATATGAAAAGTTGCAAAGAACATCAAGAGCACTGGTCTAAACTGTTAGGGCACGTGGCTTACTATAGCAGATATTTCCCTTGAAAAGGGACCAAGTTATAAGGACCTTAATCAGGGTAGGAGGTTATGCACACTAAACAAATAATAATAATAGTAATAGAAATAAATAATCAATAAGAGGTGAACTAGTCATTTGAAAGTCACAAAGAGCTTTTCACCAACTTTCCCTGTTGCTCAGTTGCTTATTTGGCCTTGCCTCAGCCACATCTTTTTATTATTAAAAATGTTACATCCAGGAATACAAAGAACATTCATGGCAAAAGAAAACAGATCTGAAGTTTCTGCACTGGATCAGAAGAAACTACTGTCAAGAATATCGCATGTATCACCACCTACTAGGGCTGAGCATCGGATGCCACAGGATGCCCAGCTGCATCTTCTTACCAGAGCCATCTTTCCCATTGGTCTTAGTGGTTCATTGCGCCAAGGCGCCGCCTCTCAGGGGCGCCCCAGCGAGTGGGGGAGCTGCATGGCTTTGCCAGCCGCCTTCCCTTTCCCTGCACGCTCGCCGGCTGCGCCCCACCAATTATATGGCTGGCGGACATGCAGCTTGCTTCCCAAGCCTCTGCGGGAGGAGAGCGATGCCCACAGAGCCTCTGCATCTGCTAAAGACAGCCCTGCTCCCAGTTGTTGTCCTTCTCCTCCTTCCTGGTGAAAGGCGGCGCCCAGCCTTCCTGGGCTGCCTTCCCGGAGAGCATGTCCGCCAGCACGTTTTCCTGCTTGATCACTGCCACTGCACCGGGATCAGGGTGGTGGGGGAGGCAGAGGACATTTTCCACCGCCCCCTCCCTTGTTTTGGAGTTGCTGGGGTGCTGGTTCTTTGCACCAGGGCACCGGATATGCTTAAGACGGCCATGGTTCTTACTTCTGGTTATATTTCCTCCAACTGGGAGGAACTATCAGTACATTATATGCACCCATGTGCAACTGCAGTGGAATGTCATGATCAGCGATGATTTAAAATACCACATTAAACCGGGCAGAACATTTTGTCCAGGCTGAATAGAAAAGCAGAAACTGCAAACACAAGAAATATGCCTTTTCAGCTTGGCACTAACGCGTGATCCTCAGTAACTTCCCAATGGCATTTCTAATTTTTTAGGGGGGAGGCACGTAGCTCATTCTTCACAATTTAGCAAGGGTATTATTAGCTCTTATAAGCTCCTATGCATCACTGGAAATGTCTGACAAGTAGCCACCAGAGGGCATCTTTTTTCTTGGATTCCTGCCTGCAACAAATGGCTAGTTATAAGAACACTTAAAAAACCTATTAGCTTATTTTGTTTTAATGAATTTTACTTACTGAACTACCAAGGGAAACCTTTGTCTGGGTTTTGGTGATATTGTATCATTTGGTATCAGAAATGTGAATAAAAATTCATAGCAGAAAATGTTCTGCAGATATATATATATATATATATATATATATATATATATATATGCTGAGGGAATTCTTCCTTCAGACTTCCAGAAACTATTGCCAACAAGAGGAAAAACAGCAGCAGAAATGGATAGATGAAGGCCTCTGGAAGAGTTGCATTTTGTAGCTCTGTTTCCTTAATGCTACCTACAGGTTTTAATAGACACCAAAAAAGACTGGCTGCAAATTTATATTGCAGCAGGTTCTAGCCAAGCGTCCCTTGGTTTGATACGATCCGTTCAACAGGCACAACGTATTTCTCTCTCACCTCATTCATATTTCTCTCATAGTCATGACATTCTAGTTTTAAGGGTGTTCTTATTGCGAAGCTCAGTTCATCTGGAACTCTGCAGATGCCCTGGAACCATGTGCCCACACTTGCTTTGCACTGGGCAATGAGCATAGTGCTATTGCTAAAGAATCGAAGGAAGCCGAAGTGGTTCCTGCCAAATTTCATCCCTCAGCGGCTGTTAAGTGTGGGGTAAACTATAACAGCAGTGCAAACCTAATCAGTGCCCAGAACCTTTGCCATATCTAATGCAAGTGGGCATCTTTCTTTAGCTATTAATTACCTCCTGAAAAGTAACCAAAACCATCCTCTGGCTCGGTCCCTACTCCTGTCAACCCAGCAGTTCAAAAGCATGTCAAAGTGCAAGTAGATAAATAGGTACCGCTCAAGCGGGAAGGTAAACGGCATTTCCATGCGCTGCTCTGGTTCGCCAAAAGCGGCTTAGTCATGCTGGCCACATGACCCGGAAGCTGTACGCCGGCTCCCTCGGCCAATAAAGTGAGATGAGCGCCGCAACCCCAGAGTCAGCCACGACTGGACCGAATGGTCAGGGGTCCCTTTACCTTTTATGACAGCGGGTGGCGCTGTGGTCTAAACCACAGAGCCTAGGGCTTGCCAATCAGAAGGTCGGCAGTTACAATCCCCGCGACGGGGTGAGCTCCCATTGCTCAGTCCCAGCTCCTGCTAACCTAGCAGTCGAAAGCACGTCAAAGTGCAAGTAGATAAATAGGTACCGCTCCAGCGGGAAGGTAAACTGCATTTCCGTGTACTGCTCTGGTTTGCCAGAAGCGGCTTAGTCATGCTGGCCACATGACCCGGAAGCTGTACGCTGGCTCCCTCGGCCAATAAAGCGAGATGAGCGCTGCAACCCCAGAGTCATCCGCAATTGGACCTAACTGTCAGGGGTCCTTTTTAACTTCCCCCACACCTGTAGGGACACCTGTCTTGGCTGCCCGTGGTTTCTGATTGGCCAGAGATCCTTTGTGGCATTCCAGCAATTTCAGCAGGAAATTGTACTGTAAGGCCTGCTTTAAGTCACCATTACCTTTTGCCCTTTAATGTCCATTCTGTTCATTATTGGTCTTGGAGCCAATGCCTTTGCCCTCGTTCTACTGGACAGCCCTCAGTCCCCACTTGGTTCTGTTCTGGGCTGCTTATCTCACTGGACTTGCCTCTTGCACATCTCTTCTTCCAGCCTGCTCTGAGCCTGAAAATCTCTGTGGGAGCAAGGCTTTTTCGTCAGCCCCACGAAGTTCCTGACCCTTGCCTCTCTGCCTTCATCTCCTTGTTTCCCAGTACAGTGGTACCTTGGTTCTCAAACTTAATCTGTTCCAGAAGTCCGTCCCAAAAGCAAAGTGTTCCAAAATCAAGGTGCGCTTTCCCATAGAAAGTAATGCAAAATGGATTAATCTGTTCCAGACTTTTAAAAACAACCCCTAAAACAGTATTTAACATGGATTTTACTATCTAATGAGATCATTGATCCATAAAATGAAAGCAATAAACAATGTACTGCAGTCACACAATCAGTAGCTGAACTGGGTTCCACACAGTCATGAAAACAAACAAAAAAAGCTACAAAAACCCAAAATAAGCAGGAAAAACAGACAGACCTCAGCATAACACTCCAAACAGAAGTGTGGCACTCAAATTGGGAGTGTAACACTCAAAACAGAACACGTTTGGCTTCCGAAGAAAGTTCGCAAACCGGAACACTTACTTCCGGGTTTGCAGTGTTTGGGTTCCAAGTCGTTTGAGTACCAAGGCATTTGAGAACCAAGGTACAGTGCTACCTCGGGTTAATTTGTTCCAGAAGTCCGTTCTTAACCTGAAACTGTTCTTAACATGAAGCACCACTTTAGCTAATGGGGCCTCCTACTGCCGCCGCGCGATTTCTGTTCTTATCCTGAAGCAAAGTTCTTAACCCGAGGTACTATTTCTGGGTTAGCAAAGTCTGTAACCTGAAGCGTATGTAACCTGAAGTGTATGTAACCCGAGGTACCACTGTACCACTGTAGTGTTTATTGTTTCCTTCAGGTTAGTTAGGAGCCTTAAAGGAAGCAAAATCCAGTGTTATCCCAAAGCGATTCCACTTCTCCCACCTTCGTTTTTGAAACTGCATTAGAAAATTTCTACAGAGCTGGACTTGTTTCAAAAATTGCTTTATTGGCTAGCCTGCCTTCTCCTGTGAGCCAACTGGGTACCCTTTCACACAAAGTGGAATCACCTAGCTGCCTCTTTGGACTGAAATGACACACCAGTCGCTTGGGAGGGCAGAATGAGATGGCTGCAACAGCTATGTGCCCAGGTTTTATCCCAGGCAAGGCTGTTGCATCCTTTTCATGCGCCTTTCCTGAGTGGTTATGCAAGGAGTGTTTCCATGGTGGGGTGCGGAGGGTGAACAGAGCCTGCTGCTCCATGACAGCCCTCGCTGCTTTGTGAGACTGGGGTCCTTCTCATGCCACCCTCTCCAAGCAGCTCTGGAGACAAAGCGATGCAGGGCTGGCTCAGGGAGGGTGGTGTGAGAAGCACCCGCTCCAAAATGCGCCCAGGGCAATCAGCCTGGCATCCTCCCCCAATTCTACGCCCATGCATTTTATTTTATTTCCTTTTATTTTTTACCAACTTATGTGGAAATGTGGGGAACTGGAAAAATGAGAAACAGAGAGAAATTCTGATGATAATAATTTAAAAAACCAACCCACTTTCTCCCTGGGCCATAAATTTCTGCTAAGATGGACTTGGCAAATGGTTTCAAACACATTGTCAGTTTACAGGAAAATGACTTCTCTGGCATGCTGCTTGAGGGCGGGTGGGCAGGGAAAGCTTATCAGTTTCACGGCTTCTTTTTACAGCTTTTATACACAATCCTCCAAGCTTGTGCAAGATGTTACATATCCAACCCATTCCCCCACCTAAGTCGCAAGCAGAAGAGACTACGGCTCCAGCTGCTGATGCATTTTTTTCCACTTCAAAAAATAGATAAAATGGGATATATGGAAGGTCTGGGATACTTGTCTCTGTCAGCAGAATAAATCTGCATCAGAAATCAAACCTGGTGGATTACTGTGGTATGCCTAGCATTTGAACAAACAATGCATGCAGCATGAGTCAAAGTTTAAATAATAATATTGTTATTTGAACTATGCTAATTTTAACATCCCACCCAGAGTCCTTTTCCATTTATTTCTGTTTCTTGGGGTTTAGTTTAGTTTTGTTTTGTTTGGTAGATTGTTGGTCACTTTGGAAAGGACTGACTGCTTTCATTTAGCCTTTCTAAAAGGGTCTATTGCACTTTCTTAAACTTGAAATGGGGACGCGGGTGGTGCTGTGGTGTAAACCACAGAGCCTAGGGCTTGCCGATCAAAAGGTCGGCGGTTCGAATCCCCACGATGGGGTGAGCTCCCGTTGCTCGGTCCCTGCTCCTGCCAACCTAGCAGTTAAAAAAAACCTCAAAGTGCAAGCAGATAAATAGGTACCACTCTGGTGGGAAGGTAAACGGTGTTTCCGTGCGCTGCTCTGGTTTCAGTGTTCCATTGCACCAGAAGCAGCTTAGTCATGCTGACTGCATGACCTGGAAAAACTGCCTATGGACAAATGTCGGCTCCCTCGGCCAATAAAGCGAGATGAGCGCCGCAACCTCATAGTCGTTCGCAACTGCACTTAACTGTCAGGGGTCCTTTACCTTTACCTTTAAACTTGAAATAATGTGTTTATCTTGCTGACATGAAACACATAGATTAAGTGTGGAAAGGGCAAGCCCTCCATTAGTCTAGTTAATTACACTGGCACGAGAGGACACATTTGGACAAGGTGGGTCTGAGATGCTTGTTGCCTGAGGCAAAGGGTGAAATGACCCCTCCATCCTGCATGTTTAGAACTTCGAAGAGAGAGGAGCCATTTCATCCCTTGCCTCAGGCCACATCTGTCCAGATCTGCCCTTCATCCAATTCCAATGTAAGATTCACTGCTGTTTATCCAAAATGTCGATTTCTCTCACATGCCACTTGGGAATATGAAATTGCATTATAAACGGCAACCGGCCAAAAGATGGCCAGCATCTTCTGACTGAGAAGCATGTTCTTTATGTGGGTGTCAAAATAAGAAAAATTGTATCAAAGAAGCAAATCTCATAGCCGTATTGTCTACAATGTAAGTGTGGTAAACACTGTATAATAAATATTTTTTTAATCTGGTTAAATTAAATCAGTAGCACAAGTGAAGCTCCATGTGTGAAAGAACTCACTTCACATATTTCAAGGCAATATATTTTACATTTTGCCTTTAATTCCCTCCATAAAAGGCTGTGCTCAAATGAAATGTCAGTGAGAGAACGTCCCTATGGCCTGATAATATTGCATACCAAGTTTCATTTTGATCTTTCAGATGGAACTTCCGGGTTGCATCTTTCCTGCCTTAACATAAAATGCGTGTGGAGATTTAAGTGGGTCTTGAAAATGAAACACTGGACGGTATTTTGACTCTGCACAGCAACTTCCATTCTGATATCTCAAACTCCAAGGCATAGATTGCGTTATAGTATAGTCTGCATTTCCCTTACCCTCCTTTGCAAATAGGCTGAGGAGCTGTTTGAATTTCAAACTGTGAATTGTGCTTTAGATAATATACATACTAACATTATGGATAGTGTCCAAAAGTAGTGAGAACAAACCCATTGACAAAAATATGCATGACTATTTGATGAGTTTACTCCATGTAAAACTCTTTGGGCTTAGGGCCCAGGATATCTGAAAGACTATGTTCTCCTGTATGAACCTGCCCAGCCCCTCTTTCAGTCTGGCTGCCTTCTGGGTGGGTGCTCCTAGACTTTGGGAGTCATGATGGCTACATGGTGCCTCCAGGATCTGGGGCAGCCATTGCTGGGAAGCAGCCACAGAAGTTGTACCCTGAGAATCCCTCCTGGCTCACTTGTGGGGTTTTCAGAGAGACAGATGGTCAACTTCTGTGGGAGGAAGGATGCAGGGCCACAGAGGCCTTGGGCAAGCCTCTTTTCATGCTCTTATCCTCTTGTCGGTGTCTGTGATGAAGGAAGAATGTCTCTCTCTGTCCCTGCAGTAGTTGCAGGAGGGAGAACAACAGGCTCAGACAGAAAGGAAACTCTTTCTGAGTTTAATCTCCCTGCGGCTGATGATCACTTTGTGATGTGCCGGGCAAGAGGCTTCCTCCCTCATTCCTTCTCCCACTTCCTACTTGTACATCTTATGTTTGGAAGTTCCTGTTGCTGTTGATTTACTATCATTGCAGGACTGAGTGGTCATTGTTTTCCTGCAACCCCAGCTCCAGAGAGGACTTTTACAATATGGAATGAGTCACACATTCACGTTCAGCACATAACACTCCATCCTTTGAGGACTTAGCGCAAACAAAGAGCTAAACGGAAGCTTTGATAGGGCAGCTGTTTTGCAAATGCGCAATCCAGGCAACTCTGAAACTGTGAAGCATGAACAGGACTGAGACGGAGCATCTGTTGCACCCCTAGTGTCAGCTTCCTGACAACCCCTGCTAGCCGTCCATGCACCACATATGTCCAACCACATAGCAATATACAGGTCAGGGCTACAAAAGGGCAAGGATTGTGTGTTCCCACATACAAAACACTGAAGGCTGGGAATATGCAATGTCCCCACAATCTATGTGCAACCAGATGGGAAGAAGTGTGGCTGGTGTGGTCCAAATTTGCACAAGAAATTGTTGTCACGAAAAGTGTGAATAAATGGGGGGGGGGAGGCGTTTTTGTTTTTTTGTTTTGCTGGATTTAATGGTTCAGACATACCGTATTTTTTTGCTCTATAAGACGCACCAGACCACAAGACGCACCTAGTTTTTGGAGGAGGAAAACAAGGAAAAAAAATATTCTGAATCTCAGAAGCCAGAACAGCAAGAGGGATCGCTGCGCGGTGAAAGCAGCAAATCCCTCTTGCTGCTCTGGCTTCTGGGATAGCTGCACAGCCTGCATTCGCTCCATAAGATGCACACACATTTTCCCTTACTTTTTAGGAGGGAAAAAGTGAGTCTTATAGAGCAAAAAATATGGTAAGTGAATTTCAGGCCAAAAAGCCGGAAGCTGGAGAACTGGAGTGAGCAGCACTTTCTATTATTCTTATCCCAGACTTCCACAATCTAGTATCTTCAGAGCTGTTGGGCTACAACTACCTTCAACCAGCACATCCACAGGGACTGGGGCTGCTGGGAGTTATAGTGCAAGACATCTGGAAGCATCTGGCTGGGGAAGCCTGCATTCTTCCTTTATGTTGGAAGGCTATGACCTCCCTAACATCGCTGGGCTCTCTGTGCTTCAGACCAACAGGGTCAATGGTCAGGGATGATGGGAGTTGTAGTCCAGCAACATCTGGAGGGCCACAGTATCCACACCTGTCTTCCGCTCTCAACAATTAGCATCTTTCCCATGCATCTCTTTCCCTCTCCTTCAGAGGGGGAAGCCATGAGGCAGGGCCCCAGACCAACAACACCAGTCCATTTCCAAAAGGGTATTATTATAAACTCACTGTGTATCCTGCCTTTCTTCCAGAAGGAGAGCCAGTTGCACCAACAGCAGCAAAGAGTGACAAAAAGCACCTGAGTGACAGACCGCTTTAATTCACTTAAGCTGTGCAAACCAGCGGTACCAAGCTGAATAAAATACTGGAGGACGGGAAGGTAAGCCCCGCATAATCACTATGTTGCACAAGCGCATCATTGGAATGGCAATGCCTTTCTGTGGGGTGGGGTGGGGGGCTCAAATATTTTCTTGTGGGTGGGAGTGGGGGTGAAAGGTCCTTGGCCCCAGGAGTTGACTCCTATAGTGCAAACCTAAATCCCTTCTGCAAAATACTGGCCGTCTGTGGGGAGAAGGCTAGTTTTCATAGACATCGGATACAGGCAGATTCTACAAATTGAAAACCGTGTGTGTGTGTGTGTGTGTGTGTGTGTGTGTGAGAGAGAGAGAGAGAGAGAGAGAGAGAGAGAGAGAAATATTCTAAGTAAATCAAAGGCTGCACGGAAGATCAGTTGGAGATTTCCTGAAACAGAGCAGAAACAAACGCGCAAGTCAGGCCAGCCCTTTGCTCCGGACTTTGACAGGCTTCACTTCGGAGCTCAGGGTGGGGGTGGGGAGGGTCTTCCCCGGGCCCAGTTCGGAGCCCCACCTGCGCATAAAGAGACTCTTTCAAAATAAACAAACACACAAAATCCCCGCAGCCGAGCCGAGCGCCCCTCTCTCCGCCGCTCAGCCCCCGACGGATCCCGCGCTGCCGACTCGGAGGAGCGCAAGGCTCCTTCTTGGCGCAGCAACCGGCCAACTCCGCGCCGCCGCTGCCGAAAGCGCCCGGCCTGTGGGGCGACCTTGAGCCGGAGACCTCCGACGCCGCCGACGCCGTTGCGAGAAGGCTGCTCGCCTGGCTGGATCCGGCCCCGGGGCAGCCGCCTGGCGGAGAGCACCGGCCGCCTCCCTCCCTCCTGCCGCCGCACGTGGCTGCGCTGAGCCGCCGGCTGCCGGGAGGGGGAAACGGGCAGCTCGGGAGCCGGAGAGGAGAAGCGCAGAGCCGCCAGCAGCGCAAGAGGAGGAGGCGGCGGCGAAGTCTTGGCTGCCCCAAGTTTCCCCGAGCGAGAGGAGCGCGCTGCGAGGCAGGAGGCGGCGCCCGGCAGCAGCAGCAGCAGCAGCAGCCGCGCCCTCTGCTCTCCGGCGCCCAGAGCCACGCACAGCCGGCTTTGCGCAGGAGTCGCTTGGGCAGCATCCCGGCCAGGCGAGGCTCCGCAGCGCGCACAGCGCTCGTCTTTTCGCGCAGCCGAGAGAGCGAGCTCAAGCCTAGAACAGGTAAGGACCAGCTGGGCAAGCTGAGGGCGTGCGCGGGTCCCCTTCTCCATTGCGCCTTTGCCTGTTTGTTTGTTTGTTTGTTAGTTTGCTTGTAATATTATTACAGAAGTGTAAGTTGGAAAGCATCGGCAGGATCATCCAGTCCAACCCGTTGCCATGCAGAAATCCTTCACTCAACACTGGGGCTTGAACCCCGTCCGCATTGCTTATTTTGGGTCCCCATTTGAGTGCCACGACTCAAATGGATTATGTAGCACCGTTGTTGTCAAGGTGTGATGATCTGTCCTGGAACAGCCCCACTGAAGAAGAGAACAGGGGTTGTTACCCAGACCTCGTTGCTGGTTGAAAAGGGGCCCCCCATGACAGTTCAAGCTTCAGGACCCCCGAAATATACGTCCGCCACTGGCTCTACCAACCGAGCTACCCCAGCTGTCTTATTCCAGGGCAAGGATTGCGTCTTGCGGCTGACAAATTGGCTGAGCAATTGTGCCGCTGCGCTAATGTGCTTACAAGCGGCGTGGCTGCTGCAAACAAACTGGGACGCGTCGGCTTTCAATTATTATTTTTTAAAAAAGTAGGGAAATCCTTTATTTTGTTTTATTAAAAAAAATGCTTGCCCGAGCACAGTTCTCTGCAATAGGAAAGCAATAAGAATAATGAGAACAATAAATCATTTGTATTTTCCACTGCGATTCGGTTTTGGCGAAATGGGGGCTTGGCTCTTGGCTGCTCCCTATTTTCCAAGGATGCCTGTCGCCTGCATATCCCACCTGCCGCTGCTTCTTTGCTGCATGATCCTAAGGCTGAAATCTTATGCACCTCTCAGCTGCTGGGAGTAAGCCTCGTTTAACCCAAGAGGGTTAACCACATGTGTCTAGGATTGCAGCTGATTGCAGTTTTATTCGGAGATTAAACTTGGTGCGTTCTTACCGTGACTTCTGAGCGTGTTTGTCCGGCTGCTCAGCGGGTGCTTTCTAGTTGAGGGTGTCTAATAAAACTAAGGAGCTTTGGAAGGAGCTGGAGCAGCATAATGTCAAACCAAAACTCACCCCCCCACACACATACCCAAAAGCTTAGAGGGAGAAAGGATTCCCAACTCGCAGATCTTTTCTCATAATCTTTCCCTTGCAATCCTCTCCGTTGGGAGCTTTTGACAGGTTGAACTGCAAGTGGCGTTTTCTCTTCCAAGAGCGCAGGTGTGTTAATTGGGTAGCAACCTTGCAGACACAAGTCTTTTGACCCCCATCCCGGACAGATCAGGGCCAATGACGATTAACACTGGGATGGAGGACTTATGGATGGTGGAGTATAACTTCTCCATTAAGACAATTCTCTCTCGTCCTCCTGTTAATTTCATGGCACTCAGATGTTAACTGTCTAACCTTTCTGGTGGGTGCACTTAAATAAGTTCTAAGGTCCAGAGGTACCAGTAAGTCCCTCCGAATCACATAGTAAACACTTAGAGTTGTGTTTGGGCTGATTGGGCTTATCAGTTGCATTTATATTTGGGCAAACACATCTGTAACAACTCTGTACTATGTAACTGTGTAAGTTCACTTTTCAGTTGCCCCCCTGGCACATGAGAGTTGCTTAGGATGGTGCCAGAAATCAGGGACCAGCCTTTCCAGGGGGATGCAGTTAAGGCTTTAAAACAGCCTTCCCCAACCTGGTGCCCTCTAGATGTTTGAGATTCCAGCTGTGATCAGCTCCTGCCAAGCGCTGCTGTTCTGGCTGGGAGTGGGGGAGGTGGTAGCTCAAAACATCTGGATGACACCAGGTCGGGGCCTGTTTTAAAACAACTGCTTCTTTTGCAAGTATTGGCTGTGATGTGTAGGAATAAGTATTGTCATTCAGGGAGTGTAATGTAATTGCCTCTGGCCGCTGTGCTCAAACAAGGATCCCTGACTGGCCTCTTTTGTAGCATTCCCATTGCAAACTTCATTCGGAGCGGCAGGAGTTTGAAATAAAAATATATATATATAGTTTTGATTAGTGCCCAGTCTCTTGGGGAAGATTTTTAATCCTCACTCTGCAGTGGTAGCATTCAGTATCACGCTCTGTGAAGTTCTGGAGGAGCATGGGCGCGTCCTGCCCCCAAATGATGGGGAGCAGCAAGTTCTCGGCTTTGATCAGCGGACGTGCTCTCCAGCTTCTCTCTTGCTCTGGCCCTGGCTCCAGAAACACCTGGCAGCACCTCCTCTGGCAATGCATCTCTAATGCAGGTGTAGCAGGGGGCAGGGGTCTCCAAAGGTTGTTGTTGTTTAGTTGTTTAGTCGTGTCCGACTCTTTGTCACCCCCTGGACCAGAGCACACCAGGCACTCCTGTCTTCCACTGCCTCCTGCAGTTTGGTCAAACTCATGCTGGTAGCTTCGAGAACACTGTCCAACCATCTCGTCCTCTGTTGTCCCCTTCTCCTTGTGCCCTCCATCTTCCCCAACATCAGGGTCCTTTCCAAGGAGTCTTCTCTTCTCATGAAGTGGCCAAAGTAGTGGAGCCTCAGCTTCAGGATCTGTCCTTCCAGTGAGCATCCAGGGCTGATTTCCTTCAGAATGGATAGGTTGGATCTTCTTGCAGTCCATGGGACTCTCAAGAGTCTCCTCCAGCACCATAATTCAAAAGCATCAATTCTTCGGCGATCAGCCTTCTTTATGGTCCAGCTCTCACTTCCATACATCACTACTGGGAAAACCATAGCTTTAACTATATGGACCTTTGTCGGCAAGGTGGCCAATGACCAGCGATGGGAGGAGGTGCAGTCCAGCCACCATATTGGTTCCCCTGCCCTGCGTGCCGTAACAGGAGGCCGAGCAGGACGCTTCCTCTTTATGGCAAGCGGAGAAGACAGGAGACCCTAAACTAGGGTCGAACCTGATCTAAGAGAGAAGGAAGATTATTTGAATATTACGTTTTTGTTTATTCATTACCTGCCCTTCACCCTAAGGTCCTAAGGTGGTTACAACATTAGAATGCAAATTTGAAGACAGTTTAATACAACTTAGAATAATAAAAATTGAGGTGCATTCTAAAAATATACACCTCAAGTGTCAAAAGTCGGAGTAAAGAGGGGCATCTTCAGCATCCTCTGGAAGCTGCATAATGGAGGCGCCGGATGCATCTATGTGGGGAGGCAGTTCCACAGCTCACAGCTGCCACCACCCCAATCTCAGAAGGTTTGTAGGGAAGGAGATGGTCTTGCCAATGATTCGGGGCTTGAATCATTTAGGGCTTCCAGCACCAATGTGAGCATCTTGAATTGGGTCTGGAAATGAGCTGGCAAATTGCACAAAACTTTCAAATGGCAAGAACTGCCCTCTTTCATGGATGTTCTAGCTTCAAGATCCCTGCACTGAGCAGGGTTGGGCTCAATAACCGCCAAGGACACTCCCCAATTCCAATAGCTCATCCTTCTAAGCTCACAGATCTGTTAGCTTGTTTCTCTGCCCCCCGTGTGAGTTTCTAGCCCTCCTTGTGAATAGACGAATCATAACTCCGTTTCTCTTCTGATTCTGGTGATGGAAACGGCAGGTTTATTTAGAAGTTTCTGTGTGAATCCTTTCCTGACACACAGAGTTACGAGCAACAGGCACCTTATTAAAGTTATTTAGAAGTTGGGCTGCATCTGTGCTGAAAAGTAGTCAGGCAAATGTTAGAAACAAAGAGGCAAGCCAGCACTTGCTGCTGCTTTATAAAAGGTCCCAGAGCGTTTCGTTTTGCCTGTCAAAATGGACTGGCCCTTTCACAGTTTCCTCTTCCTCGCCTTCTCTGCAGGTGAGCTGCACCTAGTCAGGAATTCACTTTCAATGGGGTTACCTACCAAGAGAAAATGAGAAGCATCCTTCCATTTCCCCCTTTCCTTGTCCAAGACCTGTGAGGAAGGAGATTGCTTTCCATTGGAGAGAAGATGGAAGTGGTCAGAGGCACTTAGCTTCCGAGCACCATTCTCTGGAAAGCGCAGGAGAGGGGAGAGGCCTCTGGTCCTGTTTGCGGTTTTCCCTAAAGAGGCTTCAGGTTGGCCACTGTGAGAACAGGATGCTGGACTAGTTGGGCCATTGGCCTGACCCTGCAGGTGTCAGCACCACCCTTGAGCCAGTGTCATCAACTGGACTCATCCACTCAGCCCCGACTGGGCTAGGCGAGCTGGGTAGCATTTCCAGAGACCACCTTCTCCACAGGAACAGGTCAAAGTGCTGTGGACTCACAGCTTAGAGTTGTGAGCACCGGATTCACTTCCACAAGACGACAGTCGTTGCACAGCAGAGTATAGCAGAGTATAGCAGAGCATAAACGACTCGGAGAACAGCTCTGTAGAATATCTTCTTTATTCTATCTACAACTATAACACACAACTATATACAGAGCTAAATGAGGTCTAAACGAAAAAGCTGAACTGCACTGAGTGTCTGCAGCTGCTCTTAGCACCAACCTTATCTCTACACATGGTCTCTCTCTAACACTCAGTCTCTCTCTCTCCGACACTTTGATGTGAGGCTGGATAAGTAGAGAGCAGAAACCGCCCCCTCCTCTCTGGAGAATCAGCAGAGAACATCAGCAGATTCTTGGATATGGGAGGGGTGAAATCTCCTCAGCAGGTTCTTTCTTGTGTTCTCTTTGCCCTTTACCACCCCATTCACTGAATCCATAGGATTCAAAAGCCCAATATTTTGCTATCATAAATTTTCATCTTCTGCACCTCACCCATGCTTCCTTAATGTAAACGTGGAATTCCTGTAAGATGCTCAGAGATTTACTGGGGAGGAGCCCCATTGAACTCAATGAGACTCCCTCTGAGTAGACATGATTAGGACCGTGCTGTTAGAATTAACTTTCGAATTTAAATTAAGGAACAAATTTAAAGTTGTTTCTTCTATGCCAGAAGTTTGATTTCATAAAGTTTTCATAATTTGGACCAGCTGAGGCTGATTACAGTCAATCTTTTCTTCCACATGGCGGACTTCTTTTTTTTTTTAAAAAAAGCTATATATTTGATATTGTGCTTTAATGTTGCAACTCACCCTGGGACCTAAGGGTGGGTATTATTATTAATAATATTTTTAAAATAATAATAGACTAAGGGTAAGAATCATGGGCGAATCATTTCTCATGTGGGGATGGTGAGAGAATTTGAGCCGAGCATTTATTCCACCTTGGTCTGGAGCCCACTTGACTGCCTGCTGCGATCCCTCTTGACTAAAGGGCTAAATGCTGGTGTCGTCTTTGTAGGAAGTCCTTGGCTATCATTAAGGGATCAGGGGATGGATTTGAGAGTCTGCAAAATTCCTTCCCTGCTTCCAAAACCAGTGGTCAACAAATCTCTTTCTGGCAGTTGCCAGCACTGAGAGACATTTCCCATGGGATCTGTTTCACTGCAATAAGTGAAAATGACTTGAAATTAAGTGGGTTTGGGCTTGTGGTGGAACACTGCATTAAAGATCTAAAAAAGAAAAAAAAAACCCTTTAAATCTGTATTTAGCTTGCTAGGTTTTTTTCTAGGCCATCTATTACCTTTGGCGTATTTAGTAAGCTACGAACTTACTAAAGCTAATAAAATCCCTTGTGTACAATTCAGATCATTGCTGAAGAATGACTATTTTCAACAACTATGTGATGGCCTGGGATTCTGACTCAGAGGCTGAACCGGAGGAATCCCAGCCTGCACAGGATTCCCCGCCTCCAGAACCAGCTGAGCCAGGGCTGGGGCTTGAGCCTGAAGGGTCCTCACCTGTGCTGGATCCTCAGGTGCAGGCACCAGCTGAGCCTGCTCTGGCTCCTGAGGGGATGGAGGACCCATTGTCTGCAGGTGCTCCACTCTCAGCCCCGTCAGGGGAAGCTGAGGTTGCCTCTGGGTCCGGTAACCCTCCAGCCTCTCCTGAGCTGCAGAGGCTCAGGGCAGAGAGGCGGAGGGAACTAAGTTCCCGCAGGAGGAGTGCTCACCTCCAGGCCAGGAGAGGTGAGTCACCTGTGGACTGGGGCCGCCCTATGCCTTGGGGCAGATAAAAGCCAGCCAGCCCCAGTCCCAAGTTGCGGAAGCAACTTCATTGGTTGACAGTTCCTGCCTGAACCCTGTCCTGCTATCCTGCCAGAGCTCCTGACCTCACCCGGCTACCTGCCCTGCATCCAGCTTCAACTTTTACGGACTGCCTCCATACTACACCTTCGACCTCGGACTGTACTCGGACCTCGCCTCCCGATTAGCCCACAGGACCAGCGCAAACTATTTCCAAAGCGGTGGCAACAGTAGGCTGTTGCCACACTAATGCCTTAGTGTTATTCCCCCTCCAGGCATGCCTCAGCTCCAGCCTCCCCCCAACCCCAAAAATGTTCACATCAGCATGACTTACTTAGTGTCAGATTCATTTCTGTTTGTGTTCCCACCAGGGGGCCTTGATGGGGGGTGGGATGTCTTTAGCCTATGCAAAGGTGTTCACACCTTGGTTAGAGACTTTCTCAGAATGACTTAAGGACTTCAATTAGTGTGAATCTGGTTTGAGAAACAGTAGTATGTTATAACAAAGTGCAGGATACATGTGCATTTTGGATAACGTTGTCCGGATAACGTTAAAAACCCAGTAGCTAGGTTTTTAAAACTTTGCTATATGTACTTGCAATTCATTTTGTTTTTATACTGAATATGCTCCATGCATGGTTCTGTTATTGTTTACATGTTTATGTGTTAGTTGGTACATATCTTTATGTCAAATCAATTAACAAAACAACTGGAACTGGAACTGCAGTCAGTGCTCAGTAAATGGGCAAGGGAACACAGCCATTGTCTCTTGCAGCAAAATCATCAAAGAGATTTTAAAAAATATTTTATTTAGATGATGTAAATTGTTGTTGTTTAGTCATGTCCGACTCTTTGTGACCCCATGGACCAAAGCACGCCAGGCACTCCTGTCTTTCACTGCCTCCCACAGCTTGGTCAAACTCATGCTGGTTGCTTCGAGAACACTGTCGCCTCTTCTCCTTGTGCCCTCCATCTTTCCCAACATCAGGGTCTTTTCCAGGGAGTCTTCTCTTCTCATGAGGTGGCCAAAGTATTGGAGCCTCAGCTTCAGGATCTGTCCTTCCAGTGAGCACTCAGGGCTGATTTCCTTAAGAATGGATGCGTTTGATCTTCTTGCAGTCCATGGGACTCTCAAGAGTCTCCTCCAGCACCATAATTCAAAAGCATCAATTATTCGGCGATCAACCTTCTTTATGGTCCAGCTCTCACTTTCATACATCACTACTGGGAAAACCATGGCTTTAACTATACAGACCTTTGTTGGCAAGGTGATGTCTCTGCTTTTTTTTTTTTTTAAAAAAAAGCAGAGATGATGTATATACCACCCTTTAAAAAAGCTAACCCACTATCTATTAAAATCACACAGCAACAAATGACAGTTAGACCGTCAGCAGTAACAGTAGCAGCAATGAGGTCTCTCCTCCACATGCCCTCCCCCCAAAAAAGATGCAGCTTGATGCACCAATGGAAGCAATATGAGGAGACCAAGCACCTCCATAGGGAGAGAATTCTGCAGGTAAGGAGCCACAACGGAAAAGGCCCTTTTCCAAACCCTCACACCGAGAGCCAGTGTGGTGTAGTGGTTAAGAGCGGTAGTCTCGTAATCTGGTGAACTGGGTTTGCTTCCCTGCTCCTCCACCTGCAGCTGCTGGGTGACCTTGGGCCAGTCACACTTCTTTGAAGTCTCTCAGCCTCACTCACCTCACAGAGTGCTTGTTGTGGGGGAGGAAGGGAAAGGAGAATGTTAGCCGCTTTGAGACTCCTTAAAGGGAGTGAAAGGCGGGATATCAAATCCAAACTCTTCTTCTTCTTCTACCTCATCCCATGTAGGAAGTGCCTGGAGGGTTTCATCTGCTCATTTTTGAGCATGGGGTTTTACCATCTAAATGAGCACCTTGAACTGGGCTTGGAAAACAGCCAGTGTAGCTGTTTAAAAACAGGGATGCTTCGTCTCCCAGCATTCTTGCTCCAGCCTTTTGCATTAACGTTAGCCTTTATACAGCAGCCAGTATTATTCCTTCTACCTTTTGCATTTTATACTTCCAGGTTTCTGCTTTTGCTCTTGGTGTGTATGTGATCGTGTTTTATGAAAAAGAACAATGCATTTATATTTGAAAAATATGCAGTGTTGGTCCATAAATATAAACAACCTTAATTTAAAAACTTGACGTGCAAGCTTTTATGTTACACAGGATTCCTCAGACTCTGTAAGAGTTCTGTGTAGGTTGAGAGCTCATGTACCATATTGTGAACTTTTGGTTGCAATGTAGGTGAAATCTTACAATAACTCTGAATTATTTCCCCCTGTATTTTAGGTTGGCTTGCTCTTTTCTGAATAAATACATCCCTGTTGTTTTGCATTTATAGTGTTCTTTAGTTGTATGGATACATTTTTGAGTTTTATGCTTCCGCTCTGACGCATTTTTTTGTTAAAATGTGCCTGTAGCTGTACATGTCTTCTCAGACTGTTTTTCAGTCAAACTTATTCCCTGTTAAATGTACATAGGATTGCAGCTTAAAGCCCTGACCCAATTTTTTATTTTTATTTTTTTAGAATGCAATGGGGAAACTGGGGGCTTGCAGAAGTTGCTGGGTTCTGGCTCCATCATCCTTGATCATTAATAATAATAAGTTATTATTTATATGCCACCCATCTCACTTGGTTACCCCAGGCAATCTGGGTGGCTCCCCACAAAATATTAAAAATACAGTAAAACATCAACCATTAAAAACTTCTCTGAACAGGGCTGTCTTCAGAGGTCTTCTAAAAATAAAATAGTTGTTTATCTGTTTGACATCTTCTGGTAGGGCATTCCACAGGGCGGGCGCCACTACTGAGAAGGCCCTCTGCCTGGTTCCCTGAAACCTCACTTCTCGCAGGGAGGGAACTGCCAGAAGGCCCTCAGAGCTGGATCTCAGTGTCCGGGCTGAACGATGGGGGTGGAGACACTCCTGGCTATGCTGCTTGGGCTGATGGGAATTGGAATCATAGAACTGTAGAGTTAGAAGGGACTCCAAGGTCTAGACCAACTGCCTGCAATGCAGGAATCTCAACTGAAGCATCCATGACAGATGGCCATACAACCTCTGCTTAAAAACCTCCGAGGAAGGAGAGTCCACAATCACCTGAGGGAATCTGTTCTACTGTTGAACAGCTCTCACTGTCAGAAAGTTCTTCCTGATGTTGAGTCGGAATCTCCTTTCTTGTAACTTGAGTTTGAAGCCATTGGGTTTGGGTCCTTCCCTTTGGAACAGGAGAAAAGAAGCATTTTCCATCTTCTTTGTGACAGCCATTTTGAAATATCATAAGGGCTATCAAACCTTCTCTCAGTCTCCTCTTTATTGCATGCTCCTCTGGTTTTCAGTAGAAAACACTGAAAGATCCAGTAATTCTGAAGTTTGATGAGCTCTGATGAATAACTCCAGGGCCGTACCTGGGGGTGCAAGGGGTGCAGGGCACCCAGGCGCCGAATTCTGGGGGGCGCCAGGCACCCGCCGCTGAAGCCACCTAAGCTCTTAACTATCTCCCTCTTATGAGATAATAAATAATTTTGATCAAGCTAGAAAAACAAAATACATATATATACCTAGGTATTACCGAAAGGTATACCTACTGTTTCACTAAAGGACTTTCGACTTTGTGCGCTCATTTACCAAAGCCGTGCACGTGAAATTAACTAAATTTGGGGGTGCTGGGTGGATCTTTGCACCCCAGTGGTGCACATGCTAAAGACGGCCCTGTATAACTCCAAGGGATTATTGGAATAGGAAAGGTATGTTGTTGTTGTTGTTTAGTCGTTTAGTCGTGCCTGACTCTTCGTGACCCCATGGACCAGAGAACGCCAGGCACTCCTGTCTTCCACTGCCTCCCGCAGTTTGGTCAGACTCATGCTGGTAGCTTCGAGAACACTGTCCAACCATCTCGTCCTCTGTCGTCCCCTTCTCCTTCTGCCCTCAATCTTTCCCAGCATCAGGGTCTTTTCCAGGGAGTCTTCTCTTCTCATGAGGTGGCCAAAGTATTGGAGCCTCATCTGTCCTTCCAGTGAGCACTCAGGGCTGATTTCCTTAAGAATGGAGAGGTTTGATCTTCTTGCAGTCCATGGGACTCTCAAGAGTCTCCTCCAGCACCATAATTCAAAAGCATCAATTCTTCGGCGATCAGCCTTTGCATAGGCAGTGGAAATACTCCCTCCCCCATCTTTCCTGCTTTTTATTATGAGAAATCTGCACATTAGTGTGATCTCACCTGGAAGTACACTGCCTGGACACAACGCCTCTCAGGTAACAAGGTGCTGCACTGCTCCAAAGCAAAGCAGCCCCCTCCCCTCACCCTGCCCAGCCTTGGTCTTTCAGAGATGAAGGCAGCCCCTTTGTCTTCTGGATCTCTGTCAAACAGGCAGAATCCAGTGGCAGCAGTAGGTGGTGTTGAATGGAAACACACAAGTACTGTCAATGTGTTACTCATTTGCTTCCTTGTTTTCATGGAATTTGCCTGGGCTGGGGATGAGCCACATAAAAACCCCAAGCTTTGGAAGAGAGATGCCTGCAAGGCATTTGAAACCGTGAAGAGCAAGGGCTCAATTTAATTCATGTGAAGCAGCCTTTAACTCCTCCGCTGAGCTATTTTTACCTTTTTAATAGTGCTGCACCTCAGTCGTACTTCAGCAAAAGCTGACATCTTTGTCTGGATGTCATACTGTAAACCTAACAATGCCAGGGCTTAAAATAGCCCTGGAATACACCCTTTTTGTTTCCTCTTCTGCTCTTTCCACGTCCATCAGTGTTTCAGCTAAATGCATCCTTTCTGTATATATATACTCTTCACGAACTTTGAAATCCAAGATTAAGAGCTGTAACTCACCTGATTTTCAATCACTCACTATATTTCTATGCCCCCTTTCCAAAGTTAAAACCAACCTCAAGGCGGCTATGTTGTTGTTTAGGAGTTTAGTCGTGTCCGACTCTTCGTGACCCGATGGACCAGAGCACGCCAGGCACTCCTGTCTTCCAAGGCGGCTTACAACATATAAAATGTTGCATAGCTGCAAACGTAAGAAAAGCATAAATAAGCAAAGCACCAGAAAGTACACAACCAAATTGCACAATTTCCACATAAATCATAAGGTCCAAAATAAAGATGCAAAAAATTAACAGCAACACACCCACCCACACTCACCCGCCAAACAAAACCCTCCAAACAGCACCCCAGCTCAAGAGTCTGTTCAGCAGCCTCAGCTTTTGTAGCTGGAGGTGCGTGCACACACACACACACACACGGCCAGGTGGGAAAAGGCCAGCAAGGCAGGGAGCAGTCTAGCAGACAGAGAGAGACTGAAATTGACAATTTCATCCATCCCTACCTTCTTGTCACCCCTTGCAAACTGTGGGTGTGACCTAGAATGAACCCAACGCTCTTTCTCTGCTAAGCATGGAGGTGAAATTCATTTGGTTCTTGTTTCTTCCATGGACTCAATCTGAAACATCCCAACTTCTTTACAGATTGGAACAGATTTTTGCAATGAATTTTTGATGGACAAAAAATGTGCACAGAAATGCATCTTTTACACAAAAAGGTGCATTCCGAATGTGTATTTGCCTGGTTAGTAAAACACAAACATTGAAGGGTGGGTGCTTTGTGTAAAATGACTGAATTTTCCCTCAAAAGCATGTACAAAATGCACGCAGGAGGGTGGGACGGCACACAGGGAGGTGGCTTGGACCTGTGCTGGATTGCCAGGGAGACCGAAACAGGATGGAAAGGACTGCCAAGCCCGGTCCCAGTCACATAGGCGCACTTGTTTGGTGGGCAAACTTTTCTTGGTTCTCTTAGCCTGACCTCTAATTGAAGCACCACAGGGTTCCACAGAGCACTGGCGAGGAAACCAACTGTTCTCATCTTTTCCGTAAATATGCATCTCTTCCCTCTGAATACACATGCATGTTTCTCCAATCTTTAAAACAGCAAGCAGTTCGATTGCTTCCAACCTACTTGGTAAATGCCTGAGGATTACTTCAGGAAGCAGATGTTTTGCCAAAATAGCCAGGCCTTTAGAATATTTATTTATGATTCACTGGTGGGGGTGGAGGGGGATGGACTGTGATTTATACCAAAGAGGGGAAATGGTTGAATTTCCTGGAATATTCAAGTTTACAGTTTTGTTTTGCCTTTGTTTTAGATTGTGCAAACCATATATCGATCATTCCAGGAGTGGCCAGTATTTTGCAAAGGCCACTTCCATCCAATAGAACCGTAGCTAGAGGCGCTTCAGCGTTTAAAGCAATATGGTTTTCCTCTGTCCCTGAATAGCATTCCTGAGTTGTGACAACAGCGTTGAGCTGATAAATGTATATGACTGCATCGAGAAGAGGCCACTTTCTGTTTTTAGTAGCTGAAGTTGCTTTTTAGTTGACACATGTGTGCATCTCTTCGTTTCATGACCGGCAGCAGATGTATGAATGGAGTTGGGGTGGGAGCTGACAAAATTCTGTGGCATCCTGCCTGTGATGTCACAGTCACACATGAACATGATCACTCATGTGGGGCAGGACATGCATGTAAACCTAACTTTACACACCTTCTGTCTGCAGTAGGGTGGCCGATCTCTTTTCCCCCTTAGCAAAGGTCCTGTGTCTTTAAAAACTACATGAGACGTACCCCAATTCAAGGTCTTTTAACTGGTTGAAATAGTTCACACCTTTTGCTTGAGATAATCCTGCCAACTTTTTTCCTTGTGCCTTTAAAAGCTGCAGGATGAAGCCTTAATCCAGGGGCCAGCAAACTTTTTCAGCAGGGGGCTGGTCCACTGTTCCTCAGACCTTGTGGGGGGCCGGACTATATTTTGAAGGGGAAAAAATGAATGAATTCCTATGCCCCACAAATAACCCAAAGATGCATTTTAAATAAAAGCACACATTCTACTCATGTAAAAACACCAGGCAGGCCCCACAAATAACCCAGAGATGAATTTTAAATAAAAGGACACATTCTACTCATGTAAAAACATGCTGACTCATGGACTGTCCGCGGACTGGATTTAGAAGGCGATTGGACTGCATCCGGCCCCTGGGCCTTAGTTTGTCTACCCATGCCTTAATCTACCAAGTGAAGCTTTTCTTGGGAAAGGAGTGAGTGGAAAACCTATTTTTGCCCAGCCAGCAACTTTGGAAGGTGGAAGGGCCTTTGTTAGCAGGGAAAGCAGGCAACTCCAGCCTGCCGTGTATCTGCACTCATTTTTTGGGGGTGGTGTGGTGGGGGGGAGGAGCGCACACAACAAGAACTGAAGTCCCAAGGCCAAGCCTACACCTTTGTGACCGACTCTCAGGCTTGAGATACACTGAGCAAAGGGGGAGATGGGTCTCCTACTTGCTCCCAATCTGCTTTGCTGGGGAATGTGGCTCTGCTTGCTTCCTTACGTGGAAGAGGAACAACTGGGAAACTGTGTGGAAGCTGGTTACACGTAGAATCATATGACTGTAGAATAGGAA
Organism: Podarcis siculus; assembly: GCA_034642415.1. NCBI lineage: Eukaryota > Metazoa > Chordata > Lepidosauria > Squamata > Lacertidae > Podarcis > Podarcis siculus. The sequence continues at coordinate 269,245 of JAXCMG010000068.1, forward strand.
GGGACCCCTCTGCAAATGTACAGTTGCCCGTGGGGATGGGCTGGAGCCCAACAACTTTGCAGGCAGAAGGTCCCACATCAACCCCTGGCATCTGAAGGTCTGGAGAGGCCATGGAATATGGAATGTGGGGTGATGAGTGGCATAAAAATGCTTTGCATAAATAATAACTCAACCATTCTTCAAAAGAATTTCCTTAAACATTATAAGATTAAAATCTGCTCTCACAAGGTAGATTTCAATCCCGAAACTTACTATTTTTAATAGGTTAAGTTGCTTTGATTTTTTTTTAAAAAATGGTAAATAGAATTTTCAAATGTTATAATGGCAAGATGCAAAAAGGTCCTTCAATGTAACCCACATTTCTATAATTCAGGTGGCAAACCTGGGCTCGTTTGGACGAGTAATTTGGAACGAATTCATCCTACCGGCCTTGGTTGATTTGTGGGTTAGCCCATAGCTGTCAACTTTCAGATTTGAAAATAAGGGATCAGCAGCCTCACTTGTCCTGGGGACAGTCTATGGGATATCTAACAATCCGGGATAGCAGCAGGAAGCAGTGGGAAACGGTGCTGGAATACGGGAATTTCCTGCAAAAAAGGGGGAGATTGACAGCTATGGGTTAGCCTACCTTGCAGAAAGCAACTGTGTGGTTGCTCCTGGAATTGCTTACCCAACAACGCACAAAGAAGCCTCTTTGCCCAAACAGCTTCCTGCTTGGTCTGTGTGATCTTAACCATACCAGCAAAATCCTTCTTGTTCAGCTGCATGTTTAAGATCACACAAACTGTGTGACATGTGCATGCGAGGGGCGGGGTGGGGTGGCGAGACAGAATAGCTTTCGCACAAATGGCTTCCATATGATTTCCCATACAATGAATATGATGCAAGAATTGGCCTGTGGAGTTGGCCCTCTTGCTGCTGACCGCCCTCTTTATTGCTGTTAGTAACTGGGCCAATTGCCCCAGTCCAAAGCTTCTTTGTAGGGCTTCCAGGACATATGCACACCTGGTGCTGAAATGATACCTGAATGTGTCTTCCCAGTTCATTTCATGTGCACAGAGAGATGTGTCCATACCAGGGATGCTCATGGATTTCATTGGGGTCTGCATTTCTAAGTGAACCACCTTGATTCACACTCTGCCAGTGGCGTAGCATGGGGTGGTGGTGGCCCAGGACACAAAATTCTGAGAGGGGCCCCCACGACAGGCTCCTTCATTGAGGCTGCCTGGCTGAGCTCCTGCCACCTTCCAGAGATGCAGACTCCATTGTCTCTCAAGACAGGCAGATGCCATCAACAATTGTCTTGGTGATTATTTCTGCGTAACTTCTAAGCTAGCAGGTTCCTGTGAAAATGCATTGCATTGTCTGAGTTGTATTCCTTTTAGGCAGGGATGGAGAACCTATCAGCTTCCAGATGTTGTCAGATTACAACTCCATCATCTTTTGCCATTGGTCACAGTTGCTGAGGCTGATGGGAGTTGGAATCCAAAAACATTGGGGAGGGCCACTGTGACGTTTGCCTCCTAGGTGGGTCATAAGGAAAGGGTTAAAATGAGTGTGATGTGATTGGCCAGTGGAAACTGATAGGAGGAGTTAGAGTGAAAGTGGGTGTTGTGTGAAAGTTAGTTGAGAGTTGGGAGTTGAAGAAGGAAGAGGGAGGTTAAGTCTGTGGGTTGGTCGAGTTGTGTGGTGAGGGAGTGAGAGGAATTGTTAGGTGGAGTCAGAAAGATAGTTGGAATAATCAGTTTGAAGTTGTTAGCAATGCATAGGACAGTTTAGGAACTAAGATTAAGAAACTGCCAAGGAAAATTAACTGAAACCATAAGCTTGTTCATGCCTATAAATAAACTTGATTATTTGTTAATGTTAACAACTGTCTGGACTCCGTGATTACCCGTGAGGAGAAACGGGTTGGTGGCAGCGAAGAAAGCAATCACAGTGGTGGGACAGGGTCAATAGACCGTCAAACGTCCTGTGTGATGACCACAGCCACAAACTTCCCACCCTGCATCAGGTTGTCAATTTATGTGGGGCTACCCAGGAAGACAACCTGAAATTTTAAAATACTTATTTTATTTATTAAATTTGTATACCCCCTTCACCCAAAGATCTCAGGGCAGTTTGCGGCATAAAAATACAAAGTTGCCACTAATGGAGAATGTGGTGACCAGGTTGTCGATGGGAGCAGCCGGCCAGTCATATACAACTCCTATTCTTTCCCATGGATATTTAATTTTGATAAGCAAACATTTGGCAAAACTTTATGGAATGATACTGGACCTCTTGCAGCAAAAATGCTGCGTATTCTCTCTCTAGTTATGTTTATGATAGCAAGTTATTAAAGGCATGTTAAGATCTCATCATAAAATGGAAAAATACTTTTATTGTTCTGATAGATCTTTTTCCCTCAAGATGTTTCAATTCTTGCCATTTATTATGGCTTTTAGGAGCACTCTATAAAGTACATGCATGGAAGCTTTTGTTTTTCCCATTACTTTGATCTAAGGGGAGATAACTGGCTACACCTAAGTAATTCAAAGGAAATGTTTGAATTTTGTCTTTCATACATGCCTTTTCCTTGGCTTGAAAGAGGGACTGGAGTTTGTCAAGTTTTTCTGTGCGCCCAGAAATAAAAGGGGAGGTATCTGCTCTGCTAAGGGACACGGGTGGTGCTGTGGGTAAAACCTCAGTGCCTAGGACTTGCCGATCGTATGGTCGGCGGTTCGAATCCCCACGGCGGGGTGAGCTCCCGCCGTTCGGTCCCAGCTCCTGCCCACCTAGCAGTTCGGAAGCACCCCTAAGTGCAAGTAGAGAAATAGGTACCGCTTTATAGCGGGAAGGTAAACGGCGTTTCCGTGCGCTGCGCTGGTGCTGGCTCGCCAGAGCAGCTTCGTCACGCTGGCCACGTGACCCGGAAGTGTCTCCGGACAGCGCTGGCTCCCCGCCTCTTAAGCGAGATGAGCATGCAACCCCAGAGTCGGTCACGACTGGCCCGTACGGGCAGGGGTACCTTTACCTTTACCTGCTCTGCTGTTTTCATCTGCAGATATGGCACCCAAAGATATGGCACTCTCGTTCTGAAAACCCCATCCTCATTGTGAGCTGATTCTAGAGGACTAAAGTCCACCCTCCCTTCACCACTCTCATTGCTGCCCAGCCACCATGACCTCGGGCATCATGCACATTCATGTGTGCACACCCACACATCTGTTTGGTGTGTATGCCAACAACCTCAGATGCATCTTGTGAATATACCTGAAAACAGACACACATATGGTTTACCTTCTTTTCGGTGCCAAACAGCATGCAATGTAAATCAAGTTGTTTACTCTTGAATGAGGTGCTCCTTGCATGCTACAGTTTTAGATCTGGAATATTTTTTGGAGGGGGGTAGGATCTCTCATTCACTCTTATGTAGGGGTAGCCAAAGTGCTGCCACCCAGACCTTGCCAGACTACAACTTCCATCAACATTGATTAATGGTCATTGTGGATTGGGACTGGGAGCTACCATATGGACTGCTACCGCCCTCCGCAATGCAAATTGCAAGCGTGAAGAGTTGGGGATCAAACCTGGAAAGGGATGAAGCCCCCCTCTCCCCCACCAAACTGGATTGCAGCCCCCACACTGGCTATCCCCCCCCAAGAATAATGTGCACTCAATAAATTGTACACTTAATGTCTTGTTTAGTCCCTCAGATATACTGCAGTGAATGATGACACTGAAGGGAGCATCTCTGCAGTTTTGAACATTTGCACGAATCCCAACAAATCTGTTTACATCCCCTCTATTTCCTGCAGCCCGTGTAATATAGGGCAATTATATGGAATGCTTTTTATTTAGAAAGTATTTATAAGCTAAAAAAGGTAAAGGTAAAGACCCCTGACAGTTAAGTCCAGCCGCGAACAACTCTGGCGTTGTGGTGCTCATCTTGCTTTACTGGCTGAGGGAGCCGGTGTTTGTCCGCAGACAGTTTTTCCGGGTCATGTGGCCAGCATGACTAAGCCGCGAAACCAGAGCAGTGCATGGAAATGCCGTTTACCTTCCCACCGGAGCGGTACCTATTTATCTACTTGCACTTTGACGTGCTTTCGAACTGCTAGGTTGGCAGGAGCTGGGACCGAGCAACGGGAGCTCACCCAGTGGCGGGGATTCGAACCGCCGACCTTCTGATCGGCAAGCCCTAGGCTCACAGCGCCACCTGCGTCCCATTTATAAGCTACCAGCTGATTAAAAATATCATGGTGGTGTACAATCTTGGGAATAGCAGGTGCCTTTCAGAGCTCACACTATAACTTTGGCCATGGGCAACTCACATTAACCTTGCTGGCATGACTGGTGAGGAGCAGTGAGGGGGCAGCAGCCCAAGATGAAACATTGCCAAAACAGGGGCTAGATTTTGTGGATGCACAAGGTGTACAGCACCCCACCCAAAAAAGACATTATTTTGAACAGGAAGATTATTTTGATTTGTTGCAACTGCTGTACACTGAAAATTGTGATTGCAGTCAAAAATAACAATGTAATATAGCTCACTGGTGTCTTTCTGTCTGCTATTGGTAGGTAGTAAATCGTAGCAGCTGGTCTTTAACGTTGGAAGGGTCTTCGTGGAAGCATCTGATCTTGCATGTTGGTTTTTCCAAAACACATGCTTTCTATTACGTTTTCACATATGATGATATTCTCTTTATTAGCGAACATGCTATCCCCCCCTCCTTATTGAAAAAGCATTGCTGTGGTTTCTTGAAAATTATATCTGGTACAGGTTTTGCATTTGCTTTCTGGGGGAAATATTCTCTTGTTTTGGGGTTCCCAATCATCAAGGCCAGCAGGGAAGCCAAGAGTTGCGTATGTCTCAGCACAAGAGATATGAAGTTGGGTCATAGTGATTACAAGGCTAGATATATAGGATGAGCCCTTCAGCAAATCTGAGCTCTTTGGTCCACCTAGGAGGTAAATATTTCTCAAGGGCAACAGCTCTTTGGGGTTTTCCTTCCAAATATTTTCACCACTTCAAGGCTGGATTTAATGCAAAGAGGCTGGAGTGGAGACAATAGACATGGGAAAGGGGATGAGTGGAGCTCAACATATGAAAAACAACATTTTTTATTTTATTGAGTTAATTTTGTGCGCATGCATCTTTATATCCAGACTCTGTTTCTGGTGATCTCAGTAAAAAGACCACTGATAGCTGGAAGGAACTGGACCATCCATTGCTTCCAAGGATTACAGCAAAGATGCAGCAACGAGACCCATTGCATGCAGAAGATTTCTGCTTCTGCACATCCTGGCTCTAGAATCAAAGTGGGCCCAAGCTATCAGCTTTTATTACCTAGTCACATTATCGGACAGGTCTGCCAGGAATCTTCCCATGCGGGTGTTTTTCGTTTTCGTTTTGCATTGGGGCTTTTTATATTTAGCCAAAAGTCAGAGGCCTGTTGGACTAGCAATTTTATTTCCAGAGAGCTTATAAATAAAAAGAATAACAGAACAAGGGGAGCGGTTGATTTTGGACTGATTTATGTTGATGGGCTCAAATAAACTAGAACTTTCATGGTTTTCACTTAGCCAAAAGGCGGGGGAGGCAACAGACATCCATAGTTATATATTTATAGAGTATAAATATTGTGAAGGAATGTGAGATGCCAGGGCAGTAAATCAAGGTGCAAGGTCAGAATAATAGGAGGATGAGGTGGATAAAAGAGAAGATTAATAACGCAATTCACAGTAGTCTGGAATCTTGTTTGCAGGAGCCTAGCCCTTGTGACGAATTTAATATTTGAGTTCTGAACCTGTGTAGTTCAGGGGTGGGAAGAAGGTAGATGGGGAGCTACTGGTAGATTTATCGTGATTTCCAGCAGATCAACAAGGATTTCCTGGCACTTGAATAACAAAATAAACTTCCCTCCCCCCAAAAAAAACTATAATTCTGAAATGAAGAAAGCAAGTAATGAGGTGGCTGTCAGGGATGAGGTACGGTGGGTTTTTGTATGGATGGATTGTGAGCGGTGTTCAGTTCCGGTACTCAAAACAAATTTCTGGGTTCGATTTTTAATTATTATTTTTTTAGGTATGTCTGTTGCATATTTTTATAAAACTTTGTATGCTCCAGTTGGTAAACGCCAGGGTTCTAGCATGTGTGCTACAATTCTGTTGTTGGGGGTTATTGGAAGAAGTAGCTTTATAGGTAAAAGTTAAAGGACCCTTGGACGGTTAAGTCCAGTCAAAGGTGACTATGAGGTTGCAGCACTCATCTAGCTTTCAGGCCAAGGGAGCCGGTATTTGTCCACAGAAGACAGCTTTCTGGGTCATGTGGCCTGCATGGCTAAACTGCTTCTGGTGCAACAGGACACCATTTTGTCTTTCACCGCAGGAAGCAAAAAAATGCCCAGGGCTGACTCTTACTTTTCCTCAACAGAGGCTGATTATGAGGAGGAAAGGCTCGAACCACGAATCATGTGGAGATGCATTGGACAGCCTCCTTTGTGGCCGGCCAGCCGGATCCATTCATTATGGCTGTGCTTCTCATGATACACTTGTTTGCTTCGCCATGAAATTTGGGATTTGGTGATGTCAGTGTTTGGAGCTTGCTGCTGCTCCCCTCTCTGAGTAGAGTAGTGAGAGAAAGCATGGAGCACATTTTCTTCCTCTCCTTAAGTGTTCTCCTAAATCTGGGGCAAAATGCAAATATCGGAAGTGCATTCTCCGAAAAATGCTGTGAATATCTCTTTCCAATGGCTCTAGCTTTGGCAAGGCTTATGAAACTTACCTGGGAAATGATGGGCTTCCTTGTTTGTGGGCCTTACCTTGTTGGCTGCCATTGACGGGTCAATGGTGCGAAATGCTGATCTGCGATGCTGAATTCAATTATGGGCACCCCATTTTAATGACTAAGGAAAAACAGATGGAAATTGACCAACTGCAATAACCAGCTCCTCTCAGCGGCTGGGGGGTCCATGTGCAGAACAGCTTCACAGAGTGGGCTCTTTTGAAAACAAGAGTAATGAAGAAAGGCTTCCTAATAACAATACAGGGGACAATGGACAACCCAGGAAATTCTCTCTTAAAGACCTCAGTAGGAGCATTCATTTTCTCTTCAAAGAAAACTGGGACTAATTGGTCCAACCTGCTAAAAACATATGAGTCAGTCGCTTGATTTCTCATATGAGTTTATTGGACAGCTGAAGAATACTCTCTCATTATTTTTAAATAATGCAAACTATTTTTATGGGCAACATGCTGTCTCGGTTACAATGAGATTCCCCAAACCCACCTCCTTAACTTTCTAATTTCCACAAGCTGCTTTCCCACTTCCTCAATTGTTTATTCTAACCTCCTGTAAAGTTGCCATGTGTACAGAAATGACTTCTTTTTTTAATTGCAGTTTTTTTCTGCCAAGTACTGACACTTTTTATAGCATAGAGGTAGGAAAACAGAGTCAAATCACAAGTCATCTTTACAGCATGGAGAATGTCGTAGTAGTTTGAGGGCCAAGTTTGATGAGAGTATGTGAATTCTTAGGATCCTCAAATGGACATGTATGAAGAATAGGGCTGGTGGATGTTGGTGTCTAATAACATCTGGAGGACTACAGGTCTCCCAGTCATGAGATAAACTATCTCTGAGGCAAAGTTGGGAAAGATCTGCCAGCCTGAGATCTTCTGCCAGTTGAAACAGACAGTGCTAGCCTGGATGGACCCCTATGTTGGATAGCTTCTTATGCCCTTAGCAAGACCATGAGTAGATGTTTGTGCTGGTGATCCACATATCACAATTATTTTACCCTAGCTCTGCTTATGAGATCAGCTGCTCACTGCAGCCATAACCACAACATCTACACACTGTTTAAACCACGTGGGAAAATAATGCTAAGGTGCTATGAGTCTTCAAAGAAGTATGTGGGCGGGAGTGAGCCATGGAAGAACACGCAAAGTGTTGTGCATCCACTTCAGACAGAGCTCAAAATATGGAACCCAAGCAGCTCCCAAGGTATCTGGAACACTTGCCAAGCAAAGCTGCTGTTCTCCAAATCACAAAGGTTTCTCCCGAAGCTTCAGACCTCCTTCTGCAAATGGTTTACACTTTCCATTTTGTAATCTCTATGTGGGGCTACCTTTGAAGGTGACCCGGAAACTACAACTAATCCAGAATGTGGCAGCTAGACTGGTGACCGGGAGCGGCCACCGAGACCATATAACACCGGTCTTGAAAGACCTATATTGGCTCCCAGTACGTTTCCGAGCACAATTCAAAGTGTTGGTGCTGACCTTTAAAGCCCTAAACGGCCTCGGTCCAGTATACACCTGAAGGAGCATCTCCACCTCCATTGTTCTGCCCGGACACTGAGGTCCAGCGCCGAGGGCCTTCTGGTGGTTCCCTCACTGCGAGAAGCCAAGTTACAGGGAACCAGGCAGAGGGCCTTCTCGGTAGTAGCACCTGCCCTGTGGAACATCCTCCCACCAGATGTCAAAGAGAAAAATAACTACCAGACTTTTAGAAGACATCTAAAGGCAGCCCTGTTTAGGGATGCTTTTAATGTTTGATAGGTTATTGTATTTTAATGTTTTGTTGGAAGCCGCCCAGAGTGGCTGGGGAAGCCCAGCCAGATGTGTGGGGTATAAATAATAAATTATTATTATTATTATTATTATTATTATTATTATTATTATTAAGCTGAAGACTAACACTGGGAGGGAAAGGTGAGGGGCAAGGGAACACGTGGGCCAGCACACTGCAGATGCCCCAGCCAGGGTGCAGAATGGCCTCCACCAGGGCATTGGACTGCCCTGACCTCCTTCCTGCCCCATTGGCCCTCTGCCTTCTGGTCAGCAGCTGCCCTGATGTAATCTAACAGGCACAGCAGCTTGCTCCCCCCCCCCTCCGGTCAGACACTTTGGGGAACTGACCCCCCTTTTTGCCCATCATAAATAATATGGAGATTTTTTTGGAAGCCATTTTTGCTGAGTCTTGGACTCCCCCACCCCCCGCAAAATAGGCATATATTAAAAATATAATCTGAGGAGTCCTATGTCTCTTCAAATCACCCAGTGAAAGCCGCTCAAAATCTACTCCACATGTATACCCAACGTACTCATGGTTGTGTGAATCCCAGTTTCCCATGTAGCATAAATAGAGTATTCAGTTTTGCGTGTGCAGATCTCACATGTGGAACATAAATGCCCGGCGCCACTTGGTTCTAGTCAGCGTACTTGGAAGTAAGGTGATGTTTGTGTTATGGAAAATATATCAAACTTTACTATGTTGCTAATGTCATAACTGTGCAATGCCATCAATCTAATTGCAGAGCATTGTTCTTATTTACCAGCTGTTGGAGATAAAATGCACGCCAAGACATTCTGCGTTGCATTGGAATCAAATGTGAGGAAGTGATTTCAAAATGTTGACTGTTGGGGAGAGCGCTATCGAGATAAATGTTGTGTTCTCATGGCAATAGAATTCTCCACACTTGTCCGCAACCAGAGGACCAAGCAGAACCAAAAGACCACTGAAGCCCCTTCCCCAAAGGATAGCGATTGCAACGTCCCCCGCAAAGAACTTTCAACACAGAATTTTATGAAAGGGACGTGATTCTTGAAATGGGTTTAAAAAAAGAGAGATGCGATGAAAAGTGCTGTGCAGTGAGAGGACTTGGGAATAGAGATACTAATGTAGAGGCAGCCAATGTACAGTGGTACCTCGGGTTACATACGCTTCAGGTTACATATGCTTCAGGTTACAGACTCCTCTAACCCAGAAATAGTGCTTCAGGTTAAGAACCTTGCTTCAGGATGAGAACATAAATCATGCTCCGGCGGCACGGCAGCAGCAGGAGGCCCCATTAGCTAAAGTGGTGCTTCAGGTTAAGAACAGTTTCAGCTTAAGTACAGACCTCCAGAACGAATTAAGTACTCAACCGGAGGTACCACTGTATTGTCCTCCAGTCCAGATGTTGTGGACTACAACTCCCATCATTCCCAGGCAGCACAATATGTGTTGGGTTGTATCCAATGAAATCCACTCAAGGAATGGAGCTTCCTTTCCTTCTCCTCCTCCTCCCATGTGCCCCAGAAATCTGTTCTGGGGGCTCCTTTATTTGCACAAACCCACCTCAGTCCTGGGTGGCGCTGTGGGTTAAACCACAGAGCCTAGGACTTGCCAATCAGAAGGTTGGTGATTCAAATCCCTGCGACGGGGTGAGCTCCCGTTGCTCAGTCCCTGCTCCTGCCAACCTAGCCGTTCGAAAGCATGCCAGTGCAAGTAGATAAATAGGTACCGCTCCGGCGGGAAGGTAAACGGCGTTTCCGTGCGCTGCTCTGGTTCGCCAGAAGCAGCTTAGTCATGCTGGCCACATGACCCGGAAGCTGTACGCCGGCTCCCTTGGCCAGTAAAGGGAGATGAGTGCCGCAACCCAAGAGTCGGCCACGACTGGACCTAATGGTCAGGGGTCTCTTTACTTTTACCTTTACACCTCAGTCGTGGCCGCCGAAGCCTGCCAGCCCTGCTGAGGAAACTTCTCGAGGTGGCGGCAGCTCGATGCATCTCTTGTTCAAATATGCAGAATCTGTTTAGCGTGACAGCAAAGCAGCTGAAAGAAGAAATGGTTTCACGCCACAGATATTCATGAAAGTTAATACTTTACAGGGGGAGATTTGTTTCAAATTAAAGGCTATCAGCCAAATTGTAAGTAAACCTCACGGAGTCGGGTCTGGGTGTATGAAATGTCCCTCTCACATGATCCAGATGTATGAATATTACCAGTGTGGTTTGTTTGGGATCTCACGCAAAGACATGACTCTAAGGCCTGAACCGAATGAAACTCACTTCCTATGTTACAGTTCTTCCTTTTTAAAAAAAAAGAAAAAAGGAAAAGGTTTCTGGAAAGGAATATAGTTGTTTAGTCGTTTAGTCTTGTCCGACTCTTCGTAACCACATGGACCAGAGCATGCCAGGCACTTCTGTCTTCCACTGCCTCCCGCAGTTTGGTCAAACTCATGCTGGTAGCTTCGAGAACACTGTCCAACCATCTTGTCCTCTCTCGTCCCCTTCTCCTTGTGCCCTCCATCTTTCCCAACATCAGGGTCTTTTCCAGGGAGTCTTCTCTTCTCATGAGGTGGCCAAAGTATTGGAGCCTCAGCTTCACGATCTGTCCTTCCAGTGAGCACTCAGGGCTGATTTCCTTAAGAATGGAGAGGTTTGATCTTCTTGCAGTCCATGGGACTCTCAAGAGTCTCCTCCAGCACCATAATTCAAAAGCATCCATTCTTCGGCGATCAGCCTTCTTTATGGTCCAGCTCTCACTTCCATACATCACTACTGGGAAAACTATAGCTTTAACTATACGGACCTTTGTTGGCAAGGTGATGTCTCTGCTTTTTAAGATGCTTTAAGAAATATTAGCTTGTTCTCTAAGCATAGCGACAATCAACAAACACGTTGATTATTTTTTTAAAAAAAAAATCTCAACTAGATGGTATAAATGAAACTCATTTATACAAGAAGTATATTGTAACCATTTTAACTGAAATGAACTTTATTGACGTGAGCCTGACTAGTATATATATATTTATTACTATTATTATTTATTAAATCCAGTGCTTTTTTTCTAAAAAAAATAATGTTTAGGGGTACTCTCATTTTGACTCAAGGAAATCACCATTTTATAGTTCAAATCAGGAAAAATAAATACAGTAAATGGACAAAAGTACCCCCAGAATAAAGCACTGATTAAATCTATATACTGCCCTTCATCTGTTGTTGACAGGGCGGTTTACAACATTAGGCAGCCTCAGAAGCAAAGGCCTTGCTCCTGATGTCAGATTTTCCCCTTCCTTCCTGTTGATCAACCTTGCCGTGTACCACATGCAAAAATAATAATGTCAAACATGCATGTTAATTAGGAAGTAAGTTTTCATGGAAGTGTACTTGGATGATGGAGAGTGCAATCTTGTGCTTGTCTCCTTAGAAGTCTCACTGAGTCCAGTGAGACTTACACCCAAGTTAGTGTGCATTGCATTGCAACTTCACATGAGAGAGAGACGGATATATGGCATAGAAAAGGGAAAGCATAAATAATAATATAGTCATACCTCGGGTTACAGACGCTTCAGGTTGTGCGTTTTCGGATGTGCTCAAACCAGGAAGTACCGAAATGGGTTACCTCTGGGTTTCGGCGCTCGCGCATGTGCAGAAACACTAAATTGCGCTTTGCGCATGCACAGAGGCGCCGAATTGCAACCCACACATGCGCAGCCGTGGAGCTGTGGGTTGCAAATGTGCCTCCCACATGGATCACGTTCGCAACCCGAGTGTTCACTGTACTAGTGCTTTGAACACTTAAAGAAAGTTTTCTTCAAATAACATTAAATGCCATGTAGGATGCTGTGACTTCTACACAAGAAATGGTCACACAGGCAAGAGTTTTAACTAGTCTTGCATTAGAGAGTCTTTCTACTTAACTTGGGGTAGGTACATGTATGATCAATGAACAATGCTCATTTACTTCAGATGAAAAATAATAATAAATTATTGGACTTATTTTAGTCTTTTCCAAAATACAAGCATGTCCGCCGGCTCTGCCATAAGAGATCAGTTCTGCTTCAATAACAGAGCGCTGACGTGTGTTTCAAACTCAGACCAAGCCCCCCCCCCCCCCATTTAACATAAATGGGAAATAGTAATTTATTTGGCACCTGCTTCTTTGTATTTTATGAACCCTTGTTTGGCTGTCTGTGCAGGTAGACAAGCTTTTCTTTCTTTCCTTTTTAGGCCTGTACATTCAATGCCGTGCTCTTCCACTCTACTTCAGCTCTGCATTCTGTTTGAACAGAGAGACTCCCAAATGCTTTCCGAGAGTCATATATCCTTGCCAGGCCAGGCGTTCTGGAAGCTGGAAATTTGGGGCAGATATCATTCTTAGCATATTTTGGACAAAGTGAAGGCAGTGAAAGGAATCTCTGTGCGCCCAGATGCAGGAAGTACTCCAGAGATGATTTATAATATGAGAGTGAATACCTCTATTGTAATGTGATGACTCTAATCTTATCAGGTTTGTTTTGGAAGCTGTCCAGGATTGATGCTTAACAACAGCAAACATCAGGAATAACTTCTGACAGTAAGAGCTGTTCGACGGAGGAATGGTCTCCCTTGGGAGGTGGTGGACTCTCCTTCCTTGGAGGTTTTTAAGTGGAGGTTGGAAGGCCATCTGCCTGGGATGCATTAGAGCTGAGATTCCTGCATTGTTTGGGGTTGGACTTGATGACCCTTGGGGTCCCTTCCAACTCTGATTCTATGAAAGTGTTTCCCCATAACTCTCAAATTGTTATAGTGAGTTTTGCATTGGCTGCTTCTTCTTTTGCATGCAGCTTTCTTCAGGTGAGAAGACCAGAATAAGCTAGAACCTAGAAGTAAGTCCCATTGAATGCAATGGGGCTTATTTCGGAGTGTGTTGATATAAGATTGCACTGTTAGGCTGCTGACTTATGGATGCATCTCACAATGTGTTCAAACAAGAAACAACATGGGATTATTAATGTCCTTTGTATTATTGGCAATACATCTCCATCGCCAAGCAACATGAGAACTTTTTCACTGGCCAGCAGAGTTGGAATCAGACAGAATCAATTGAATAGTGTAGTTCTTGTGCAGTTGTCCCAAACCCTCTAGGCCATTACTGAGGCAAGACACCAGTCTAGCATTTCTGATGCTGAACCTGCAGATGTAAAGGAGAAGCACAGCTCTGTGTGGTACCTTGGGTTACATACACTTCTGGTTACATACACTTCAGGTTACAGACTCTGCTAACCCAGAATTAGTACCTCGGGTTAAGAACTTTGCTTCAGGATGAGAACAGAAATCAGGTTAAGAACAGTTTCAGGTTAAGAACAGACCTCCAGAACGAATTAAGTTCTTAACCCGAGGTACCACTGTATTGCCAACAGCACATTCAAAAATGCTGGATAACCCCACTCTTTTGTTTCATGTAGATGTTGAACACCAGGGGTATAAAAATCGAACCTTGCAAAACCCTACACTAAAGGCCCCATGAGGCTGAACAATATTCCTCCAGCACCACCCTCTGAAAATGACCATCCAAGTTGGATCAGGACCACTGCAGAGCAGTGCCACCTGCCACCAGTTCAGATAGCATCTTCGGAAAAATACAGTGGTCCCTGCTTTTCTTCCAGAAAAAATGTGCCAGTACTGCGTACCGTTGAGTATCCCCAGAAAGAAAACACAGACTGTGGTCAATGGCACTGAAAGTCATTGAAAGAACAAGGAGAATTGACAGGGACCCACTCGCCCTATCTTACAGGGTGAGCAAGTCCATTTCTCTGCCAAAACCAGGCCTAACCCCAAAATGAATGGGATCTAGAAAATCAGCTGCATTCAAGAAAGCCTGGATAAAAAGAAAGAGGCTCTGAACATCCACAGTTAATACTTGGACCACAGACCTCTCAGACAGCTGGGCCACCTGGGCACAGTCACTATGGTTTGAAATTATTTCTAAACCTGCATCTGTACATGTAGGTTAGCATGCACAAATGTTATACGAATTTGCATCTCCCTTTTTGGTTATACAGGCGTGGCCACAGTAGCAAGGAAAAAAATCGCCCAAACCTTCCATTTTTGTTATTGTTGCTGCTCGTAGAGGCCTGGACATATTTTTGCAGCAGCTAAATATTATGAAACTTGTTGTTGTTGTTTAGTCGTTTAGTCGTGCCCGACTCTTCGTGACCCCATGGACCAGAGCACGCCAGGCACTCCTGTCTTCCACTGCCTCCCGCAGTTTGGTCAGACTCATGTTTGTAGCTTCGAGAACACTGTCCAACCATCTCGTTCTCTGTCGTCCCCTTCTCCTTGTGCCCTCCATCTTTCCCAGCATCAGGGTCTTTTCCAGGGAGTCTTCTCTTCTCATGAGGTCGCCAAAGTATTGGAGCCTCAGCTTCACAATCTGTTATGAAACTTAGCCCTTGGAAATTTGTAGGGCTGCAATTCTGAATAGATTTCTCTTGGCAGTTTTAAATATCATTTTCCTGCCTACATTTGATAACCCAAAGCAATTCATGCAGCAGATTTTGAGGCAGGTGTACAGAATGTTCTGAAAGGTATCTTTGACTTCCTGCAGTGAGTAATCTGCAATGCATTTCGCTGAAAGCACTTCAAGCCAGCAAACACAAGTGTCTTTCTTTAACTGGCTGAATATTCATCAGTGTCCTTGCCAGGAACCCCATCCAGCTAAGTAACTTTATCATGATTCATTTTATCTTCTTCGCCATTATGAAAAGGGAAATTAACTGTGGTTAGCTCAGTTATTTAGACTACTGGCTAGCCTGTGCAAATTCAGTGCGCCTACAAGGTTAACATATGGTTGCGGTCTCTGATGAATTCAACATCCCAAGGGTACCTTTTAAAAACAGAGTTGAGTTTTTAGTCTTTGTGGCTTCAAAGGGGATGCGAGCAAATGGGCATCTTGAGAAGATTGAGGTAACTTTCTAGTCCTTATGACTGCAGAGAGAAACTTAAAACGAGTGGTCGTGGTGAAGCATAAATCTCAGAAGCCCAGGATGGAGGCAGCAGGGTGGGCAGGTTGGCTGCCTCAGCTCACCTCCTGAGCAGGCAGACCCTCACTCTTGATAAGAGGCAGAGCATGACTGTCCATGGGGCCATGGCCTCGGGTGCATATTTCTGAGGAGGGCGCAACACAACATTCCAAAGAGAAGATTCCCTTCCGTTTCCAAGATACTCTTCAAGGTGCCGTATCCTCTGTTACCTCCCATTTTCCCCATCCTTAAAGCTGGACTAGTCATTTTTGGTTCAATTCTACTTAATTATATCAAGCATTTAAGTAAACTTAACCTCCTGCTTAATACTTTGGCCACACCATGAGAAGAGAAGACTCCCTGGAAAAGACCCTGATGTTGGGAAAGATGGAGGGCACAAGGAGAAGGGGACAACAGAGGACAAGATGGTGGGACAGTGTTCTCGAAGCTACCAACATGAGTTTGACCAAAATGTGGAAGACAGTGGAAGACAGAAGTGCCTGGCGTGCTCTGGTCCATGGGGTCATGAAGAGTCGGACACAACTAAACAACTAAACAACAACAACCTCCTGCTTGATGCTTACTGATGCAGTGGTACCTCGGGTTAAGTACTTAATTCGTTCCGGAGGTCCGTTCTTAACCTGAAACTGTTCTTAACCTGAAACACCACTTTAGCTAATGGGGCCTCCCGCTGCTGCCACGCCACCGGCGCACGATTTCTGTTCTCATCCTGAAGCAAAGTTCTTAACCCGAGGTACCATTTCTGGGTTAGCAGAGTCTGTAACCTGAAGCGTCTGTAACCTGAGGTACCACTGTACTATAGGGTTTCTGATATGGGGATATCTAAAGAAGTGAAGAGGTAAAGGGAAGGAAGAGAAAAATGATGCCACCCGTGTTACATGTGGAGATGTCCCTGGAACAGACAATGATTTTCACTGAGAATAGAAAAGGTAGAACACAGAAAACTCCACCATTGTGACAGTGTGATAATTAAATAGGTGGATGGTGACAAGCCAACACCATCCAAAGTTCCTTGAAGCCTTTTACTATACTGTACAGGAATGACAAATGGGAACCTTTCAGAGAAAGGTTAAACAAATAATCAGTTCATCGCATCTCAGTCAGGAGAGGGATCACTCTAGGGCCCTGACCTGCTGCTGCCACTGAAGTCAAGGCAAGCTTTGCTGGACCAAATGCAAAACACAATCTTATTGCTGTCTTCAGTCCAATAACATCTTAAGATGGGATCCACCTTGAACTCATCAGATCATTCCCTGCCCTGGCAATTGTGGACACACCTAGTGATTAAGGGCTATTTGTTTTCACGGTCTCACCTGTCTCTTGGGCTGTGCTTCAAAATCTGTCAGCACTTCCCGGGAACTCCTTCCTTTGAAGGGCAGCCAGAGTCAGTGACAGAGTTTTAGCTCAGGGTCGACCTCCTTAGAAAACAAAACAAAACTTCAAACTCCAGAGGTTCCACTGAAGATTTCTGTTGGCTCTCACACCCGCGGTTCTCTGTTGTTTCCTTTCTAATCAGTTTGTCTTTATAGTTATCACTGGGTTTTATCATAGTTTTGTTTTTGCTTTGCCAGCTTTGAGGTATTGGAAGGATCGGGTCACATGGGGTGTTGACTTGAGTAATGGATGGCAAATATTTAATGTAGAAAACAGGCAAGTCAAAGGAGAGCATGACAAATTTACAAAGTTATGAATGTTGTGGAGAAATTTGACAGAGGGAAGTTTTTCTCCTTCTTTCTTTACACTAAAACCCAGGTTTAACTCAGGAAACTGATTGACAGGAGTCAGAGATGGGTTTGTTTCAGTGCAGTTTTGTAAAATTCTCCTTTGTTTTTTGACCACTGTCCATCAGCTAATGAAAAACAAACAAAACCTAACTGCATTTGAACGTTATAAAATATAAAAATCAAAATGGTGACATTCTCATGAGTGGGGCAAAGGGTCTTCATTGCGCTTGCTTTCATTTTGAGGTGGCCAAGGAGTGTTTGTGAGAGTCATTTGGTTCATCCTGCAAATCATCTCATCCAGTGACCTGCACTCTGCAGCCTGCGCTTCAACTGACGGGACGATGACATGAGGGAACCCCTCCCATGGGGCCTTTGCTGGTCAGGCAGCAGGAACAGCCAGGGAGGCTGTAGGATGCTGGAGATGTGTGCAACAGAAAAAAAGACACATATACAGTGGTACCTCAGGTTACATACGCTTCAGGTTACATACGCTTCAGGTTACAGACTCCGCTAACCCAGAACTAGTGCTTCAGGTTAAGAACTTTGCTTCAGAATGAGAACAGAAATTGTGCTCTGGCGGCATGGCGGCAGCATGAGGCCCCATTAGCTAAAGTGGTGCTTCAGGTTAAGAACAGTTTCAAGTTAAGTACAGACCTCCGGAACGAATTAAGTATTTAACCTGAGGTACCACTGTACCAATAAGGGAAGCTCAAAACCCATCACACACCAAAAAATAAAAAGAAATTCTAAAGCACCCTGAGACTCAGGTGGAAAAATGGAAGCATCTTTTTCACAGGGGAGGAAAACTTTGGAGAGATGGGGAGACATGTTCTGGCACAGTGCTAATTTGTTTAACTGACTGGAAGTGAGGGACAAAGGCATATATCATGCTTTGTTTCTAAAGAGTTTTTACTGCTCACCTGTGATTGAGGATGTTTTCAGAAATGCCCCAAAGAGCACCTTTTATTCTCCAATGTGTCACATCTGGAGCTTGATTTATACATGCAGCAGAAAAAGCCAGAAACCAAATCATCCTTATTCAGAGGACAGGTGGAAGATTACATCTCTGAATGTTCCCCACTTAAAAAAAGGAAACAAGTCGCAACCCAAGCCTCCCTTTGAGTGGAAAACTGGCTTTGCCCTCTCCTGTCTGCTTTCTGACTTGCAGAATCAGTTTGTTTTTTTAAGTGTATGAATTCAACATAATTTCCACACCTGCAGTCTGCTGTCCTTTGTGTACAATCTGGACCCAGTGTGCGACAGACAGAGTGGGAGAATGCTATTAAAAAAAAAAAAAATCAGAAAAACCCAGTGCAACCTTACTAGACTCAATGGAAACATAGGAAGCTGCCTCGGACCAAGTAAATGTATTGTTCCATCTAACTCCATGTTGTCTACACTGGCTGGCAGTGGCCCTCTAGGCTTTCAGACAGGAATTTCCCCAGTCTGACATGAACCTGGGATCTTTGGCATTCTCTACCACTGAGCTATGGCCCTCAGCTCTGAGTAAACATGTGTAAGAGTGCATAATTAGTAATATGAAATGTGGTGTAAAGCCAGAGCGGTATAGAGCAGGGGTCAGCAACCCATTTGAGTCGTGGGCCGGTCCACTGTCCCTCAGACCACGTGGGGGGCCAGATTATATTTTTTGGGGGGGAATGAACAACTTCCTATGCCCCACAAATAACCCAGAGATGCATTTTAAATAAAAGGAGACATTCCACTTGTGTAAAAACATGCTGATTCCCGGACCATTCACAGGCCGGATTGAGAAGGCGATTGGGTCACATCTGGCCCCTGACCTTAGGTTGCCTACCCCTGAGCTACATTCTTGAACTAGGACCTGGGAGACCAAGTCTCAGGCCTGCACTCAGCCAGGAAGCTCATTGGCTGATAATGTCTCTCAGCCTATCCTACCTAAAGAGGTTAACATGGAGGGGGTAATCAGGTGCATTGTGCATCATCTTAAACTTCTTTGAGGAGAAGTCAGATATAAATGTAATAATAAATGAAATACTATACAGTGGTACCTCACTTTAAGAACTGGTTTAAGAACGATTTGGTTTACAAACTCCGCAAAACTGGAAATAGTGTCTTGGATTGAGAACTTTACTTCGGTCTAAGAATGAAATCCAAATGGTGGAAGGGCACTGGCAGCGGGAGGCCTCATTAGGGAAAGTGCGCCTTGGTTTAAGAATGTTTTCAGTTTAAGAACGGAGAGCCAGTGTGGTGTAGTGGTTAAGAGCGGCAGTCTCGTAATCTGGGGAACCGGGTTCGCGTCACCGCTCCTCCACATGCAGCTGCTGGGTGACCTTGGGCCAGTCACACTTCTCTGAAGTCTCTCAGCCCCACTCACCTCACAGAGTGTTTGTTGTGGGGGAGGAAGGGAAAGGAGAATGTTAGCCGCTTTGAGACTCCTTAAAGGGAGTGAAAGGCGGGATATCAAATCCAAACTCTTCTTCTTCTTCTTCTAGAACGGATTAAGTTCGTAAACTGAGGTACCACTGTATACACTTACCTGGGAGTATGTCCCACTGAAGCCAATAGGGTTTACCTCCAGAGAAACATACATAAATGATGCTGTATTTGAATCCCCCATATTTGTAAATGAGTTAAAAAGCCTTATTTATCAACATGTATATTCATTTAAACAGAAGTCTTCCCATTCATATTGATCTGTCATATTGTGAAGGAAGCCCCATTCAGTTCAATGGGACTTGTTCCCAGGTATGTGTGTACTGGAATTCAGTCTAATGCTAGGAAAAATAACTCATGCAAGATAGTTCAGTCTGATGGGGATCAGCCTTTTGGGTTGGGCATTTCCCCCCTTACTTGCTAAAGGTAAGTTTTGCCTCTCAGAGATGTCCATCTAAAATGGGCAGTGGAGTGGTGTGTGTGGAAATTTGCTCTGAAAAAGCCATTATGTGGTTTGGAAGCTGTTTGCTAAATCTTCTTTCAACTTTTAGTGTTCACTTATTTGTCTTCATCTTTGCTTTCTCCTTGAGCAAATTTTAAACAGTTCCTGAGTCAATAATTTGGACTGGTGGTGAATAGGGCTTTGTAACAATGAGAAGCAATAACCAGTAACCTCTCTGTCTCGCCAGGCACATCTCTGAATGTTGATGAGCCTTTATCAAAGAGGCTGAATCGAGACAAAGTGTGTATGTTTGAGAGTGATACACAACCCCTACTAAATGATGAACTGTTGAGAGAATGACACCAGGGGCCTTGAAGAGCTCACTCTCAGTGGGGAGGAATGTTGGTACTCGCTAATCTGAAGTGAAAGATTGCTCTTATTGGAAGATGAAAAAGTCTGCTAAATAAATGTTCCTTACCCATCGCCAATAATAATTGTCC
Source organism: Podarcis siculus (assembly GCA_034642415.1). Taxonomy (NCBI): domain Eukaryota; kingdom Metazoa; phylum Chordata; class Lepidosauria; order Squamata; family Lacertidae; genus Podarcis; species Podarcis siculus. The sequence continues at coordinate 289,886 of JAXCMG010000068.1, forward strand.
CTTGAACACTGGGCCAAAGTTAAAGCAGGCCAGCCAACATTTTGGCAAGAGTTCAATATTGTGCATTCCTCTGGAGACATTAGTCAATAATATTGCCAAAATTGGCTTGTTTTTGTCCTTAATCTGTGTTGATGTTCGCGTTTTGCCCATGATTCTCCATTTGGGTAGATTCTCAGTTTTAAGAGAAGCACAATGAAGTGTTGATTTGACAACAAATGGCACATTTGTGGAACAAAGAAGATTACAGTGTTTCTTTTTTTATTAAGAAGGGAACATAGTGAAAACAATCTGACAGATGCTAGCTTTTCTTTCTCCAACATTTGGCCCAATCCCATTCAAACTCTGCCATACTTTCCTGTTGCAAGACTGTTGCTTTGCACTCCTGGAAAGGCTAGCTTGCATTTTTGGGGAAAGAAATGTTGCATCCATCAATGGTGATCATGGCTAAAAATTATTTCAAATGTTCTAAGAAAGGCAATGCTGTTCAATGGATAGCATTGCTTAAAGATGTAAATGTAAAATCCCTGCATAGCCAATCAAGCTGGTATTGTTTGAGCAAAATTTCATGCGAAAACCTGGGCCTGGATGTGGTTTGAGCCACTCCTCTCTTCTAAGCAGGAAGTTGCAGAACTCTGATGTGGGTCTTCCCAGACAATTTTTCTGATGTTTCCCATAGTTTGGAGTGCCCCTTGCCTAGAGTCTGTGAGGGAATGTTAAGGATATTAGGAGAGGATATATTGATTCAATATTATTCTTCCTTCATTCGTGCTAGTGAGTCCTGTAGCAGAGTAAATTCCCCTCAATAAAGCAGTTCGCGTCATTTGAATCTCTTTAGTTAAGCAGTCCAATCTGGTTTGCCCAGATTGGATTATTCCAGGTAAGCCCCCTTTGCTCCCTCGTAAAAGAATAAAGACACAAGAGTCTTTCCTTAAAAGTAACAAGAAGTTTACTCACATTCAGTTCACAGTAGGCAGGCTTTAGCTAGTAGTTGCAAAACGAAGTGTGAGTTCATCCCATATGGGGATTGAGCCCATGTGCTGCTGGCTGAGAGCTAAAGGTAAAGGGACCCCTGACCATTAGGTCCAGTCGTGACCGACTCTGGGGTTGCGGCGCTCATCTCGCTTTATTGGCCGATGGAGCCGGCATACAGCTTCCGGGTCATGTGGCCAGCATGACTAAGCCGCTTCTGGTGAACCAGAGCAGCGCACGGAAACATCATTTACCTTCCTGCTGGAGTGGTACCTATTTATCTACTTGCACTTTGCCATGCTTTCAAACTGCTAGGTTGGCAGGAGCAGGGACCGTCATGGGGATTTGAACAGCAACCTTCTGATCAGCAAGTCCTAGGCTCTGTGGTTTAACCCACAACGCCACCCGCGTCCCTGTCTTGCTGAGAGCTAGCAGACAGCAAAATACATTAAGAGAACAGCATCAAGAGAAGAAAATGGCATCAAGAGAGAGATGACTGCGTGACTCGGCTCTTTTATAGAGTCAGCCAGGGTCATGCCCATCTGCCTGGTCACATGTAGGGGACGACATTTCAGACCAGTGGTACAGGAAGTTATAGTGGCTGGAGTAACGGACTTCCGGGTTGGCGCCATCGCCGAATGGCGGACTCCCTCTGAGCTCCGGAGGGAGCCTGCTCGGCAGGGGCTGGGTCCTACCGCACCGGCGATGCGGGGACCCTTAAAAACCACGGCCACGGAGGCCGTGGACATGGAGACTCGGCTGGCACCGCTAGCGCCCTCCCGACTCGTGAAGGAGCCTTTTTAAAGGCTACGGATCGGGTGCCGGGGAGAAGCGTGGTGCTTTGAGTCCTCTGCTATCCCTGCCGAGCGAAGCCGCATGCCATCCGGCGGAGAGCGCTGACTTCTTCCATTGAGAATTCGGACTTTTAACAACAACCCGTGAGTAAATTTGGAAGCCGGGTTTAAAAGGAGAAAAAAAGAAATTTTTTTCGGATTTGATACGAGCGGGGGGGGGGGGATCCAAAAAGGAAGTCAGTCCCCCTCCCTATTGTAAACCTTCCAAAACAAGGACTGGGAAACCAAGGTCCAAAAAGAATTGTATTAAACTAAGAATTCCACGATGGGAAACTACAAGAACTGTGCTGGAGGAAGAATTGAGGGAGAAGAAAAATGTAACCCCCCCCCCCCGGGAACCGGGGTGATTGAGGAGAGAGCCTGGCGAAAAGCGAAGGAGATTTTGACAGCTGTCAAAGTAGCTGTCAAAGTCGGAAATACAAAGAGGACTTTATTATGAGGACTTTGCTGGTTAATTTTGTTACAATTTTTTTACAATCTGTTAAAACTTGGATACAAAATGGCGAAAACATGGATAACAATCGGACTTTTGGACTAGAGAAAACAAAGTTACAACAATCCCCCTAGAGGAGTTTCGGGACATTACAAAGAAGGTCGTAAGTGGAAAAATACCATCGGAATTTTACAGGACTGGTTATCTCCTGGGAAAGCTGCAAAACGGAAACAATATTGTGTCTACAGGGTGCTCAGCTAAAGGATTGAAGAAAGGAAGGGACTGAACACAAGTTTTTGTTCCCGAATAACAATAATCCCTGCAGATTTACTAAATTTCCGAACAAGAACGTTTTAGCAGCAGAACAAGAGGAAATTGGACTACAACTTGGAAAGAACAATGGGGGGAGTTCTATTAAAGATTTGAAGCTAAATGGTCTAAAAATAACTTTAAAAATAATTATAAAAAGAAAAGCCAGCAAGGATTTGGGGGAAAATGTGATTTATGGATTTTAAGAATTCCAGGCAGACAACATGGATTGGTGATCAGGGGGAAATTAAACCGGGGACGGGGGGGGGGGGAGAACTAGAATCCAAAGGCTTGTCAACTTTTTGCTGAATTGGTTTCTTTTCATTTACTACACTTTTTATTTCTTATTTCTTATATTTCTATTGTGGGGTGTTTTTATCATTAAAAAAAAGGGAAATTGTGGAATGGAAATGGGGAGGGCCCTGGGGAGAGAAATTTTGTCTTTTAATATGAGGATTGTATAAATTTAAATTCAAATTTGAACAATGGGTGAAACAAACTAAGTTTTAATCAGAACTGAGAACTTGTGGAGCCAACAATATGAAAGGGGAATATGGTAGGGGTGGGGGAAGGGGGGAGTCCCGGAAAGTAGATGTACGAAAATAAGGCTTTGAACGTACTTTAATCTTTACTTTCTGTATTTTTGAAAATTTTAATAAATATTATTTTTTTAAAAAAAGTGGCTTGAGTAACATCCCCCTGCCTGTGTCCACTCTAGGGAAACAAGGAATGTTGTATTTGACTGCTCCAATGGATTACATCCCACAGTCTGGAGTAGCGCTAAAATGAAATTGGGATTTGTTTTCTTAACCTGTTTCCCAGGAGGGCCATCACATCAGCAATTTGTGGAGCTATTGCTAAGGACCGAGAAAGTGTTTAATCCTGGTAGTTGTCCTTAACTGGCTAGCATCACCCATGTGGACCAATCAAGAATCGCTGCCATCACTTCAGTGGGCTACACTAGCCCCTCTTGATGTCAGAACATAGTTAAATCTTATAGGTTCAGGCATCATCCTGCCCAGTGCTGGATCCTGGATTGTCTAGGGCCATTTGAGGAGAAATAAAACAGAGAGAAGAATTAGCAGGCAAAAACTTCAGCAGAAGGAGGAAGCAGAAGCTGCAAACCCTACACAGATACACAGAGTAACTCCCAGCAATGTCATCTTAGTGTACTCAATAAAGTAGAGGCAGGGGAAAAGGTTCAGTAAAGTAATTCAGCGGCTGTGTGCCAACAGTTCAGTTACACCTTAGCACTGACGCTGGGTCTTGTGGCTCAACCTTTTTTCCTGTGCTTATTTAACTTTTAAAAAAGTTCCAGCACATTATTTTAAAAAAATCTGTTTCTGAAAATTCCCTCTTGTGACTCTGTCAGGCATTCATCTCCATCATCGCAGTTCTAACTGAGAGCCAGATTTCACAGAAACCAGATAACTGGAACTTCTGCTAAAGAGATAAGGGCATGTTTGGATCCATGTGTGCTTCGTTCACCTCAGAGGTGTGGAAGAAATGAGCAAATTTCCCTAAATTGCTGCCAAGCTAGAAGGGAAACAATAAAAGTTATAATTTGAGGAATTTGGACCACAATCAAAGGAAACACAGATGTACCTATAAATTAGGGTGTGCGGCATATTAAAATATTGCTCTTTTATTACTTGGGTGTTTATAAATAAATGGAATGAACTTAGTAGATGAGAGGTTATTTCATTTTCATCCTCTCATTCCATAGAGTGAATACCAGGAATTATATCCCTGTCTAATTTTGGTGCAATTCCATTAAATCAGGTCTGAACAACTCAAGTGGGGGTGTTCCCTGGCATGCCATGTGCTTGGATAGCCATTTCAAGTTTTGCTTGTTTTTGTTTGCAGGCAACCAGCAGAAACATGTGTTTATTTATGGAGCCCTGATACACCACCGAACATGGCCAGTTCAGCTTGTGTTTAGCTCAGTGAATCTTCATGGGCACTTGGAAAGGGGCTAAATTGTTCCCACTCCAACACCCAGCAAGGTAGTAGAGGCAGCTTGCATTTTTCTCCGTGTAAAACGCTCATAAAATGTACCATATTTTCTCGTGTATAACACGCCCCCGTGTATAAGACACCCCCTATTTTGGGGGATGCAACATTAAGAAAATGGGGGGAGATTGCCCTAAATTGTTGAGCTTTTGGGGGGTGGCTGCCCACAGTTGTTGGGATCTTTTTAGGGGGGATTGTTGAAAAATGCACGCGACGCAAAAGCCAACTATCGTCTGTCCACGTACTGGCAGAAGCCACCAATCGCCCGCAAAATACCCAATCACATGTTCCTCCTATGCACTATCCGTGTATAAGACAACCCCCAATTTTTAGCATAATTTTGTAATAAAAAAAGGTCATCTTATACATGGAAAATTTTGGCCAGTCTCTTTCTTGTGCCTTTTGGTCTGAAAAAGGCTAGCTTCTCTTGTTTTAAATGAAAAACTGTCATGCACAACTGCACTCCCCCCAGCTGCCAGTTTCCTGTTTCTTTTATCTCCTTTTCTCTTGATAACACCTTGATTTTCAGTTGCCTTGCCTCGTTAACATTTTCCTTGATGTTCATGAGAGAGACGAGAAATTAATTGGCTGTGCTCAAGGGACAGTAACATTCATTTCCGGGTCGAAAGTCCTTCAATTTGGTTTTTAGACGGTTCACTTCTCACTGATTAAGAGCATCAGAGGATGTAAAAACATACAACTAGCACAATGGACCATATCTCAACAGGCAAAGTTTGCAAAAACTACTGTGCCAAATCAATCCAATAATGCAAGAAATGTTATTTCTATTGGCCTGAGATGATGCGTTTTTTGTTTGACCTACAGGGAGATTTGTGCTCCTGTGGGAATGTAACATCTACCAAGGGTATCATCTGTTCAGAAGCCACTGTGGCAGTGGAGATAAGAAGTTTTTTTGTTTTGTATTTTTGGAGGAATTCTGATATTGCAGCTGCCATGCTTTGACATCAGAAGGTCTTTTGTGAGAAAAGCACCATTTTGCTAACAAAAATACAGATAACTCTTAATTGGGAGTTAGTACTCGTTGAGGAGTTCCTGAACCTCTAATAGATCCATTCAGTTTTGTTTTCTCTGGCCTTCTTATTATTACTAATGGATGATGACAAGAGTGGAGAGGTTGTCCTGGATTGTTTTGCTCTGTAGTTCTTGGAGCAGTGAAGAGCAAAGTGTTCTGAAACAAAGATGATTGCTTGTGGTTTGGAAAGTTACATTGGACCAATAATCTTATCCCTCCACAAATTCATTATTTTTTTAATAATAATATTTATTAAGGTTTTGAAAATACAACAAAGAAAAAACAACAACAAAGACATCAAAAGGAAAAAAGAAAACAAAAAAAGAAAAAAACCAGAAACAATCAAACAACAAAAAGAAAAATACACAAAAATACAATACACCTTATTGACTTAACTTCATTTGCTTGTTTCTTCGACCTCCTCCCGCCTCCCTTTTTTGTATTCTGCTTCAATTAATTATTTCAGCAAATCCTTTCCATCTTTCCCCCATTTTTGACCATTAGTTTGTCTTGACATACTATAATTTTACTTTCCTCATTTCCTTCAACAATCTATTTATCTTAAGTCCTTTATGATATTTGTACAAAAGTCACATAGTTTCTTTCCAGACTCCTTCTAAACTTCCTCAATTTTGCTATATTTTTGTAAATAAACTTTAAATTTATTCCAGTCTTCTTCCACCAACTCTTCTCCCTGGTCCTGGATTCTGCCTATCATTTCGTCCATTTCCATCAGGTCCATCACCTTCATCTGCCATTCTTCCCGGGTGGGTAGATCTTGTGTCTTCCAATATTTCGCAATCAGTATTCTTGCTGCTGTTGTGGCATACATAAAGAAAGTTCTATCCTTCTTAGACACCAGTTGGCCGACTATGCCCAAGAGGAAGGCCTCTGGTTTCTTCAGAAAGGTATATTTAAATACCTTTTTTATTTCATTATAGATCATTTCCCAGAAGGTTATCCCTCCACAAATTCAAAGCTGTTTACCACCTACCTAATATATTGCTACCTAATATAGGGTTCATGGGACGCGGGTGGCACTGTGGGTAAAACCTCAGTGCCTAGGACTTGCCGATCATATGGTCGGCGGTTCGAATCCCCACGGCAGGGTGAGCTCCCATCTTTCGGTCCCTGCTCCAGCGCACCTAGCAGTTCGAAAGCACCCCAAAGTGCAAGTAGATAAATAGGTACCGCTTTATAGCGGGAAGGTAAACGGCGTTTCCGTGCGCTGCGCTAGTGCTGGCTCGCCAGAGCAGCTTCGTCACGCTGGCCACGTGACCCGGAAGTGTCTTCAGACAGCGCTGGCTCCCGGCCTCTTAAGCGAGATGAGCACGCAACCCCAGAGTCAGTCACGACTGGCCCGTATGGGCAGGGGTACCTTTACCTTTACCTTTAATATAGGGTTGATATTCAAGTAAACAAATACTACAGCGCAGTCCCTTGCTTGGCCACTCCATCCCTGGGTCCATCCACTGCTGTTCAGACCTTGGAGAAAAGGTCTGAAGGTGGCCGAGCTCTGCTCCTCAGACTTCCTCCATCATGCACGGACAGCAGGTGGCAAGACTGAAGGGGGCGCAACAGGAGGTGGAGGGGTGGTCCTGCTCCACACCATTGTAACTGCAGCATTTAAATGACGATGGCTACTCTCCTAAACTTGGCTGCTGGCTGGCAGGGCTTAGCAGAAGAGTAGAGCCAATGCCATATCCTCAAGCCTGCCACACATGCTGGCCAGAGCCAGACCTGGGGCAGGGGACAGGAAAATTGCTGTGCAAGCCTGGTACTAGCATAGCATTGGGAAGCAGATCTGGCCCAACCTCATCACCAGCTCAGTGTCCCATGTATCCTGGGCTGGCTCAGCCCCTGCCTGCCACTGGGATGCTTCATGTCAGGGGTTTTTGCTGGCTGCCACCAGGAAGGATCCTGCCCTGGTACTTTGGGCAGCCCAGTCAGGAGCTGGAAGGCGGAGCCCCACATGGTGGCCAATGGAGGCATTCAAGGCTGGGCAGAGGGACACTTTAGCCCTATCCCAAGGCGGTTTGGATTACACCTTAAACGGGCTACTCAGCTCCAGTGAACATTTTGTAGGCTGGTGTCAAATAATTGTGACTGTAAAAAGGTAAAGGGATCCCAGACCGTTAGGTCCAGTCGTGGCCGACTCTGGGGTTGCGGCGCTCATCTCGCTTTACTGGCCAAGGGAGCCGGCGTACAGCTTCTGGATCATGTGGCCAGCATGACTAAGCCGCTTCTGGCGAACCAGAGCAGTGCGCGGAAACGCCGTTTACCTTCCCGCCAGAGTGGTACCTATTTCTCTACTTGCACTTTGACGTGCTTTTGAACTGCTAGGTTGGCAGGAGCAGGGACCAAGTAATGGGAGCTCACACCGTTGCGGGGATTTGAACCACCAACCTTCTGATCGGCAAGTCCTAGGCTCTGCGGTTTAACCCACAGCGCCACCCGCGTCCTAATGACTGAGGCATCCTTAAACAATAACATGGATTCAATTTCTTACCCAGATATTAATGAAAGTTACTGGCTTTTCAAAACACTTTACCCAAAGCAGGGGTACCAACTTGAATAAAATATGGACGGGGGGACAGGTAAGCACCTCCTGGCATAATTGATCATATGTTGTGGCACACACACACTATTGGAATGGCAATGCCCATCAACTTTGGGTGGGGGGCAGCCCCCTCAAATATTTTATTGGGGGGGGCAAAGGTACCTTGGCCCCTAGGAGTTGGCTCCTCTGATCCAAAACGCTTTCATTTGTCAGCAATGAATTTTCTGCCAGCCAACCTCATTGAGGAACCTTTAGTTCAAGTAGTGGGGGGACAGTGACAGTGTATCTGACCCCACTGTTTTTGATTTCATAAACCTCTGCTGTGTCCCCAATTAATATTTCCCGCCTATACTTAGAGCTCCAACCTCTTGAACCTTTTGCTGCCATGGCCTTCGCTTAACCATTGTAATTGCTTTTCTGCAACATGTAGCAACCAGAAATAGACCGGAGTTAATAATGACGGGAGCTTGTAAAACCCGCCAGATGAAATCAAACATTTGTGTTCTGCTATTGAATTAATTAACAGCCACACACAATCCAACAAAGTAGTAAGGAATTTTAATATATAACCATCCATATTTACCTCAGACTATAATAAACAGAACCCAAGAATGCTGCAGAAGAGCCACAGGACATTTGAAGATAAGTTTAATGAGCTGAAACACAAGTATGACACAAAGGCAAGATGTTCTTTATTTGGATTTTCTGGGCACAATTTGTACAGTTACACGGCTCCACTTGAAATACAGCCTTATGGAGGCTCCATCTCCCAACATAGCCCCCCCCCCCCCAGTACACAATCACAAACCAAAAACAAGAGGAGATGGGTGCAGTTGCAGATGATTCCAGATGTGTGGAAAGCCATTCTAGATGCCATGTTTGGATGTGTTATTGAGTGAGCTCCAGCAGATGTGGGGCCGTAAATTGATGTGGAAGGGGTTTCTTGAAGTTTGGAGTTTTTCAAAACACGTAATAATGGGGTTTTTGCAAATGTTCTGTATGCCAGTTTAAACGGCATGTCAAAGTTTGCAAGCTTTGGGATAACCAGCCCTCCATTTGGCATGGCACAGCTTATTCGTGAATAAGGTATACACCCTTCCAAGCCAGTTCGGCTTGTTTTTTTGTCCATCATCTCAGGTGGCTATTTGGAAATCAAAGTGGCTTATAGAAGCATAACTTCTGAATAAAACACATTCTATAGGTCACCATTTCTCCACCATGTTTAGCTTGGATAAGCTTTGAAGTCTTTGAAGCCTTTTCTTTGCCTTCAGATTCAGTCAAAGGTTTTTCTTGGATGTGTGTTCTGCTGTGGTTTATTTTATGATGGTTGCATCCTGAAGGAGCGTCTCCACCCCCATCGTTCTGCCCGGACACTGAGGTCCAGCGCCGAGGGCCTTCTGGCAGTTCCCTCACTGCGAGAAGCCAGGTTACAGGGAACCAGGCAGAGGGCCTTCTTGGAAGTGGCACCCACCCTGTGGAACGCCCTCCCACCAGATGTCAAAGAGAAAAACAACTAACAGACTTTTAGAAGACATCTGAAGGCAGCCCTGTTTAGGGAAGCTTTTAATGTTTAACAGACTAATGTATTTTAATATTTTGTTGGGAGCCGCCCAGAGTGGCTGGGGAAACCCAGCCAGATGGGTGGGGTATAAATATATTATTATTATTATTATTATTATTATTATTATTATTATTATTATTATTAACAAATAATTAATATTTGATTAATATTGATAATGTTGATCCATTTGAAAGATAGTTGGATTTTTAATATGAGACATTTGAACTCCATATAGTGTTTTGTGATTCTTCTTCTTATGAACTCTTTTTCATGATCAAGGTTTAAAAGTTTTAATTAGAGGTTGTGGAACTGATTGCAAAAACAGGATGATTTGATTTCGGGGGCAGGAGAGACGAGCAATTTGAGATAATTGTTGTTTTTACTACGCATTATTTGATTTTTTATTCTTTTTAAAAAACCTGTTATTGAAGACTGGCTGAAATGATATAATCACCAAATTCAAGAAGACAGCGAAGCTGCAACATTTGAAATTTGCTTACTTGTCCTTTTTTGCCTTGGTGGCCACCTGGAATGGGTGGTGCAATTTAGAGAACTTTCACGTGAGCAGGAAGAACATTGCAAAGCACTAAGGCTCTGAAAGTGTTTTGAGCAACCTGCACAAAGCAGCTGTAATAACCACGCATTGTCTTTCAAAAATATTTTGTAAATGGCAATTGTCATATATTTTCAAGCTAAGACCCATAAAAGGAAAGGAATACAACATTCTACACATTCTGAGGAGTGAAATCTGAAATTAATTCTTGAGATCAGGTGAAATAATTTAAAGACTGTTAATTTTGGCCAATTGGCTATGTTCTTGTTGGTACAGCTGGTAGCTATAGATTGGATAGGCAGGGAGAGTGAAGACCAGAACACCTTAGGTGGATGCAGAAGAATGCATACATTATGAAAGTAACATACCAAAAAGGAGAGAATATTATTAAGGAAAATCGCTTGCAAAAATGTGTATGGAGAAATGGCTCTAAAATACTGATATGTTTGTTGAATCACAAACTGGTGTAGAAATGTGGAGAATTCCACCTAAGATGGGGAAACTGAGGAACAGAGAGACCCAGAAGTTGACATATTTGCCCATCCCTCATGGGGAGGCTAACCTTGAACAGTAGTGATCTGTTCCCAAGAACCAATGCAGACTGATCCTTGGTAGTCAGAGCCAGGGTGAATTCACTCATGACCGGCAGACAAGGGGCAGTTGGTCCTGCCAGCTGTCACCTGAAGTTCAGGAGCCATGTTGAGTTGCTGTTAGCTCATTTCTAACTCCAATGACAAACCTAGACAGCATCTTAAAAAGCAGAGACATCACCTTGCCAACAAAGGTCCGTATAGTTAAAGCTATGGTTTTCCCAGTAGTGATGTATGGAAGTGAGAGCTGGACCATCAAGAAGGCTGATTGCCAAAGAATTGATGCTTTTGAATTATGGTGCTGGAGGAGACTCTTGAGAGTCCCATGGACTGCAAGAAGATCAAACCTCTCCGTTCTGAAGGAAATCAGCCCTGAGTGCTCACTGGAAGGACAGATCCTGAAGCTGAGACTCCAATACCTTGGCCACCTCATGAGAAGAGAAGACTCCCTGGAAAAGACCCTGATGTTGGGAAAGATGGAGGGCACAAGGAGAAGGGGACGACAGAGGACGAGATGGCTGGACAGTGTTCTCGAAGCTACCAGCATGAGTTTGACCAAACTGCGGGAGGCAGTGGAAGACAGGAGTGCCTGGCGTGCTCTGGTCCATGGGGTCACAAAGAGTCGGACACAACTAAACGACTAAACAACAACACAATATTGGCACTGATACTGCAAGGCAGGAATCTTAATTGCATGTTTAAGTCCAAACCCTTCTCAGTTGCATGTATGTTTGATAAAATGCCTAGGATAATTATTCTTACACTACGTAGTCCCCAGGGTGCTTTGCCACATACTAAAATCATTGCAAACTGAGATGCTAACACAAATCCTAATGCACTTAATACAGGTTTTTCCTTCAGTGCTTGATCAATGAACAGTTCTATCCAGGAGTGCCAACTTGAATATATATATATATATATATATATTCGGGGGGAGTAAGCCCTGCCCTGCATAATAGATCACATGATGTGGCATGCACACACCATTTGAATGCCAATACCCATCAAGTTTGGGGACGGCGCCCCCCTCAAATATTTTAGGGGTGTGTGAAGGGAACTTAGCCCCTAGGATTCTGCTTCTATGGTCCCCCACCCACAATCCAGGGAAGGTGATACATGCACAGATCTGGACCAAAAACTATAAGCACATCCAGAATGCAACGCACAGCCTACCTTTCAAGGTGATATACAGTTCCTCTCTGGTGGATCTACAGTTACACGTAAGCATGAGTATTCCTGGACTAGGTCTTCACAGTCATCATGCAGTACCTCATGGGTTGTATTCCATTAAACGTTTTGTTCTTCTTTAGCCAATTTGTAACTCGGTTCTGCTCTGGGTCCGGTATGGCCTGAATCAATGCTGAAGGGCAAATGTAGTGCTGTATTCACGGGGGAAGGGAGAGGCAACTGGTCCTAAGAGCTCAATATCCCTTCTTTTTCTTTGCATGTAGCCAAGTCTGGGTTATCTTAAGCTACTTTCCCCCAATATCAGCCTAGACAAATGAGAACTGAGTGTGATGCGTTGATAAAATGACGACAGCAAAAGCCCATTGAAATCCATATCTTTAGGCTATGATGAAATTGAATTACTTGCTCTGCATAAGATAATCAATTCTAAGTACTGCATAAGCATTTTGACTCACAAATTCTATTTCTGTAAAATCCAGGCACACTTTGTAGGGGTGTGTGTGTGTGGAATTAATCCCAGTAGGGAATATGCTTGAGTGCACATAGAACTGGGTACCGCGCTCTGCACTTTTCCTGCATGTATTCTCCTCTTACCCTCTGGGCAAAATCCAGCAAAAGTCCGTTATGTGTGTGCAACACATTCCACTGGAACTGACGGGGCTGAGGCCTGAGAGCTTTTTCTGGATTGCGTCAACTGACTATAAAAATGCGAATCCAAAACCTAGTTGGAGAAAGCAGAACGTCTCTGAAAGCATTCCTATTAGCTGAACGCACTTCTTTCTCAATAGCACCTCCTAGTATTAGGAGCTAAGAGATGTATACAGTGGTGATGACATTGTAAGAACAGGGATGTTTCGCTCACTCCACCTTCCCAAGTGGGGAATAAGTTTCAAGGGAAGGTGTTTTTTTCCCCTTTTTTACAAGCTTAGTTCCCTTGCAAGGAGAGAATACTGGAGAACTGGGTGTTCCTGCAAGAATCATTTATGTACCGCAGGCAGAGGTCCAAACAGCAAGTGCTAATATTTAATGTAGCATCAGTTTACCAAAACAAGAGCAGTTATGCAGTTGTCTCCCCTCCCATATTCCCCTTCCTTTTTGCTAGCCAAACCACATTTCTTTCTCTTTCGCTGGCTACGATCAAACTCCACCACCCTTCCTCCCTGCTAGAGAGATAAGAGTTGTCCCCTCTGTGGTCTACTTTGTCACAGTAGAATCGCACACAAGCAGAAGAGCTAAGAGGTTCTCGTGGATATAAGCAGACATTCTGGGCATTTCAAGCGCAGCACTTATCGACCGAGTCTGAGGTGATCTCTTAGTAACTGGAGAAGCAGACCAAAGCAAGGCTTTGATCAATGCTTCAATGTGTGTTAACTTGGCTTATGGTCCAAGAGATAAGTTGGAAAAGCTGGTGCAAGCTTCAGAAGACCTGTCTGCTGGGAATCGTGAGCTTTGGACTAGGCTTGGGGGAGGAATTCATTTGGTTTGCCTCTCACAGCAGACTGGCCCAGTCTGGTACTCCCAAACTTGCTCAAGGATCAGAACACAGCTCCCAGTTGGAATGTTCACTTTTATGAATTTTGCTCTGAAATTTCAGTGCACAAAATGTTTGCACAAAAATACATGCTTAACATAAGAGATGCATATAAAATGCATATCTTACTGGCGGATGAATTTCAAAGTGTAGATCTAATAAAATTTATTTACCATTTGATGGTAGTGAAACCTCTAAGTGGTTTACAAGGAGTATTACAATTATCAACCATCATGTATGCATTTCTTTTCCTTAGCTCTCACCTTTGGGATCAGTGACTCTTCTACCAAATATCTTTGAGGTTAGCTTGACCCTTGATAAGTGCTTTTTAAGTGCTTTGTTCAACTGATATTCTCCCCACCTCCCCTATGGAATCCTGCCTGGCCCTTGAGAATGACACATCCATCTCTCTTCCAAGCTCCTGTTAACACCTGCCCTTGGGCATAAGCCACAGTGAATACCTTTTTATATTGGACACAATCCACTGGAGAAGTTCTCCTGATAGTGTCCCATTTTTAAATCAATGGAAGCAGGGAGAAGGCACAGCCAATTCCATTAATAATAAAAGGTCCAAAATGCAGCACAAAGCCCACCTTGACAAAAGCCTAAAGTAGACATCACAGAAAGTCCAGGGTTTTACAGCTCTTTCCCATCATCATTTGCTAAACCTGGAGATGCCAGAGTTCACTCTACCATTATGCTACAGTCCCAAGACAGAAAATAACTGCTGTTGGTAACAATAATTGAGGATAGCAGTGATTGCTGTGATTTTATTCATCACAGCGCTTGGTAGAAGCCAAAGGGTATGACCTCAATTTTACCTGATATTGAACTCCCAGCCCTCAGGCACGCAGTATTACAATAAGCAATGTGATAACTCTAAAGGTTATTTCACAATCATCAGCTTAAGCCTTGCAATGAAAAGGCAGGTTGACATTCCATTGTTAGCACATCATGTTCAACTTTTTTATTCTTAAACAAATCACACTGTCTTGCACTGCACCTGATATGTCTTTCTATACACGCATACTCAACGTTGTTCCTGGAACCGTCTCATTAATGGCTCCTTTAAAACTCTCTCTGGATTCAGTTAATGTAGTTTAAGAATAATAACATGGATATTATGTCAGTCAAGGCTGACAGGCTGAATTTATGGGTGAGTCACAACCCTTTTGCGTTAAGACTCTGTGGCTAAACCGCAAAACCTTCCCCAAGTGCTATAAGTTGCATTTAGATATCAGACTGAACAGAGTGGCCTATGAAGTCTCATATAGTTACACTGACTCCTATTGGCTGCTGTGAGAGCCTGGAATAAATTATCCATCAATTGGCTCCAGTTCCACAGTTTTGTGGTATCATTGGAGTTATTGATGTTAACTAAGTTGGTCTTTGAAGGCTGTAGTCCTAAACTTACTCACTGATGCCAAAGACATTGACTTCAGTGGGACTTGATATGGTTGTGCTGTGAAGCTGCAATCCAAACTGTGTTTACTAGGGAGTAGGTCCCACATGCCGACAATCACACTGCAACATGCTGACAATCACACTGTAAATTTGACTGCTGTTGGGGGAAATGAACAGTTTCTTTTTCAGATATCTGTCAAGACACGAGGCAGGGCAAATCTGAAACTCTATGTAGTGTGGCTCTTCATCAGAGATTGGGGTGTGTGCTGTTTCTTTTTCTCCCTTTATGGAACATAATAGCAAGGGTGATGTCTCCATTAACATGGCTGTGAAGAGGAGTTGAATGGAAGTGACCATTCCACGTCAAAGACAGCCCCAATCCTATGGGTGATATCCAGTGTTAGTCACACTTGGAG
Source organism: Podarcis siculus (assembly GCA_034642415.1). Taxonomy (NCBI): domain Eukaryota; kingdom Metazoa; phylum Chordata; class Lepidosauria; order Squamata; family Lacertidae; genus Podarcis; species Podarcis siculus. The sequence continues at coordinate 305,300 of JAXCMG010000068.1, forward strand.
TAAAGCCATTGAAATAAATGGGCTTATGTCTTCTCAGAAGTAAGCACAAGTGCCTTATTTCCTGATAGGCATGCATAGGATTGCACTCTTTGACACTACAACTGGAATTTTTCCTCATTTCCATATGGCAACAAATAATATTATGTGATCAGAATAAACCCGTAAGTTGTGGCATGCAAGAGAATGCATGGCAGAGTCAGCCCCTTTGCCTGTTATGGGAAACACCCTAGCCTTGAAGGTGGTTCAGCTGTGATAGGAGTCATGGGCAGCTTGAATATGTTTGAAATGTCTGGTTTAAAGGGACTGACTAAACCTTGCCTTCTAAGTCAGGTGGGGAACCTGACTTAGTCAAAGGCTGCTCCGGACTTTCCCAAGACCTGCTCCTTCCTGCTGCTGCTGCTCCAGTGGAGACTGGTGCTCCCTGGGACTGGTGGGGAGGAAACCAGGGAGCCCAAGAGTCGGTGAAGCCAGAGCCAATAGCACATAGAGTTAACTGACTGATTCTAGTCCCCCCCCATCTTCTTCCCTTCTACAATGGCAATGCCCAGACTAGCGAGAAGGGAGCTGACAGGCTGTGCCAATCCCTGGATGGTAGGTGCTGGCTGAAGGCTGGTAGGGTAGTGTCCCACTCAGAACCGTCTTTCCCATAGGGTTTAGTGGTTTGTTGCGCCAGGGCGCCGGCCTCTCAGGGGCGCCCCAGCAAGTGGGGGAGCTGTGCAGCTTTGCCGGCAGCCTCCCCTTTCCCTGCATGCCCACCAGCTGCCCCCCGCCAACTATATGGCTGGCGGGCATGCACCTTCCTTCCCAAGCCTTGGGAGGAGAGCGATCCCTGCAGAGACTGAGGATGGTCCCAGCTCCCAATCCTTGTCCTCCTCCTGTTTCCTGGCAAAAGGCGGCGCACTGCCTTCCCGGGGTCCCCCACGCCGGAGAGCATGTCCATCAGCACGTTTTCCTGCTTGATCGCCGCCACCATACCGGGGATCGGGGCAGTGGGGGAGGACATTTTCCACCGCCTCCTCCCTTGTTTTGGAGTTGCCGGGGGGGCAGAGGGATCTTTGCACCACGGCGCTGGATATGCCTAAGATGGCCCTGGTCCCACTTGCCCTAATGGACCAGGCTCTGCTGCCCCTGTGCTGTGATATTGAGCGCTTTCGCCTGGTTGGAACATGTCCTTGACCTGTGATGATGCCTCATGTGCCGGGGTGGAGAAGGGGGAGATTGGGTGTCTGTTTGTGTGTATGTGAAACCTCTGGCTTTTGCATGGATGGAATGTTGCCCACTGTACAAAGGGGAGACTCACATCCATTGTTCTGGCCACTTTTTGCCTCTGGCTCCCCACCATTGGCACACAGCCCCCACGAGGGAGTGTGGTCCTCAGGGTGAAAAAGGCCCCTCCCTCCACCCTTGTTAAGCGTTGCCCCCCCCGCCATATCTTTGCTGTGTTTTTCATGATCTCTCCAAAAGGGATGCTCAGAAAAATGCTTAACAGAAATACTATAGACTTAAACCAAAAGCAGAAGCCCCTTTTTGACTTGTGTCTGATAAAGAACGTGAATGAGTTGGTCCATACAGAAAACAGTGGCTCTTTTTCGCTCGGTCTCAGAGCATGGATCTCATTAACCCTTGACGATGGAGGCAGCAGGAATTTCCTATGGCTTGATGTCTCATGGGCACCATTGACAAAACAACCACCAGTCTCTTAAGAGAAGCTCTCAAGGTCTCCCTTCTGCTTTTAGGAGATGGAGCAACAAATTGGAATCTGATGGGGATCCAACTCCAGCAGCAGCCAAGTCCGCAATGAATAAAGAGGGCGACTCAGTTGGCCCTGATGTCGCTGAGCAGCTGCCTTGTGTATAAAGGAGGCCTAGTGTGTTGTGTTCTAAGGAGATTGTATTTTTAAATAAATAGACAAGAGGGAGATGCACACAAAGGACAAATGTCTTCAGTAAACAAAAATTGCTCAACAGAGGAAGAAATGGTCATTCTGTAGTCATTTTCAGGATTTGCCGAAAGCAGGCAAGTGCATCTTTAGATTTATTGATTTATTTGCTTTTTCACATTTTTCTCATGTACTTGAAGGTACTTCCTCTTCCTCCCATTCAAAGGCTCTTGCTCAGGTGTGCCAGCCGAGATGTGCTCATCTCAAGTTCATACCCCCCTTTCCTTCCTGTCCTAAATGCTACATATCTTCATGGTCGTCCATTGCCAGGAGGTGGGGAGATTTCTTGACTCAGTGGTTCTGTCTAAGGGATTTTGTGCGGATGGCCAGCAGCCAGCTGGAACGTCACATCTTAGGACCCGTAAAGTAGGTGGGCTGGATACAAAAGGAATGCCATCATTGGTTGGGCTGCAGCATCAAATGGTAGCTTGCATATGCAAATACCCATTACTGGCTAATTGCTATCCATGAAACGTTCCTATTGCTCAGGGTCGGCTCAAGGACAATGGTTTTCCATGGAGAAAACAGTCTGTTTCAGAAGTGTGCCCACTTGATGTTCGCTGAACACATAGAAGGGGAAATACCGTGTTCACCTCTTACACGGGTGCATGCCAAACATTTGCCGAACTTGTAGGGGCTGGTTGTGTGCACAACAGAGAACATGCGTTGGGGGGGGGGACTTCTGAAAATGCCTAAGGAACTTGCATGTCTGGCTGAAAGTTGCCAAGGGATGAGCCATTAATCGATGAGTATTCAAATGGGATGCGGGTGGCGCTGTGGGTAAAACCTCAGTGCCTAGGACTTGCCGATCGCATGGTCGGTGGTTCGAATCCCCGCGGCGGGGTGCGCTCCCATCGTTCGGTCCCAGCGCCTGCCAACCTAGCAGTTCGAAAGCACCCCCGGGTGCAAGTAGATAAATAGGGACCGCTTACCAGCGGGAAGGTAAACGGCGTTCCGTGTGCTGCGCTGGCTTGCCAAATGCAGCTTGTCACGCTGGCCACGTGACCCGGAAGTGTCTGCGGACAGCGCTGGCCCCCGGCCTATAGAGTGAGATGAGCGCACAACCCTAGAGTCTGGCAAGACTGGCCCGTACGGGCAGGGGTACCTTTACCTTTACCTTTATTCAAATGACAAAAAATGCATGTGCTACCTACTACTGGAACATTTGCAGTTCCTGGTGGAAGGCCTTGCTGAACTTTTAAGCTTAGACCCCCCCCACTCCATTCACAAGTTCTCCAGCCCCTTTGCAGGCATCTCTTTGGCTACGCCTCCTGGCACCTGCAGCTGTTCGGGAGCCAAGCTGTTTGAGTACCAGGGGTACCACTGTATGATGCATTTTGTGTTCCCACTTTGTATTTTTATGTTGTGAACTGCCTGGTAATCTTTGGATGAAGGGTGGGATACAAGTTTAATAAATAATAATACCAATAATAGTGTTCAGTGAGGTTTATTTCCTTCCCAGCCCCCATCTGAGGGTAAGCCTGGGACGGCAACCTTGGGACTAAGCTAGAGCTACCACAAGTGATGCAGCCAGCATTTGCCTGAATGGGCTGTCTAAAATACATCACAGACATGGGGAGGGGAACGGGCAGAATCCATACTGGGAACATTGTGGGGAGCAGGTGGCTCAGACCCCAACCCCAGCCTGCTGTTTAGACCAGGGGGAAGTATCCCAGGGACTCCAATGAACAATTTGCTTCAGCAAGCCCAGAGGTCAGCAAACTTTTTCAGTGGGGAGCCGGTCCACTGTCCCTCAGACCTTGGGGGGGGCAGACTATATTTTGGAAAAAAATAATAAACGAATTCCTATGCCCCACAAATAACCCAGAGATGCATTTTAAATGAAAGCACACATTCTACTCATGTAAAAACACACTAAAAACACGCTGATTCCTGGACTGTCTGTGGGCAGGATTTAGAAGGCGATTGGGCCAGATCCAGCCCCTGGGTCTTAGTATGCCTACCCATGAGCAAGCATGTCTGGCTCCTTTGTGTCCATCTGACATTTTTTTGAGTATATCATAAAATATTTTCCATTGAGAAGAATGCTTTTAGCCATCCTTCATTAAAAAACGAAAGAAAACAAATCTTACTTTACCAAAGACAATGACATTTTATTTTTCTTTACAGATTTCTTTTGGATTGTTGAAAGAAATGAGAAGTGCAAGAAAAAATTCCGGAGAAATGATTGGAACAATATCTCTCAAAACCCAACATCTCTGTATGATGTTCTGCTTGGGAATGATACTCTTGCCATTGTCCGTTACATCTAAACAAAATGTCCCAAGACTTAAACTCTCATATAAAGGTAAACATTTTAAGTGACTTTTCAGTGTTATTATTACTGCTTTGTTGTAGCATTGCCAACAAATATTTTCAGTTATTGAGATTCCCCCCCCCTGAAAAGTAACTCAGTTGTTGTCATTCTTTTGGAAAATGGTAAATAGCAACATAAGATATTTTAAACAATCTAGACCAAAACAAAACTTTGAGTAATAATGTTTGTATGTTTTTGAGGGTGGTGGTTGAGTGGAAAAGTCTGGCAACAGAATGAAGACATTCAGATTAGTTTTATGACTCTCTAGCTGATAAAAAATGATTAAAAACAATAAGTTGTTTACATGGTAAATAAGAGTGTGTTGCCTGCTTTAATGCGAAAAAACATGGCAAGAAAAATGGGAGCAAGAGAATAAGTCAGTCTCTTCTGATTGGTAAGAAAAGGTCCCAAATTCTTCACTGAATAAATGCCTTTAAAATTTGGTAATATATTGAGAATCTTCTATGGCACTGGAATAACCCAATTGTTTAGGTTAGCTTCTTTTTGACACTATTTTTAAGAAGGAAAAGTCTGGCTGGAAAATATGTTTCAAAACTCCATCCTGCTTTTTGCTTTTTGCTTTTATTTTCTGACATTTGCGCCCTGACTTTCTTCCATGATGACACCCATGGCAGCAAACATGTGGTTCCCAAGTAGTCTCCCATCCAAAGTGCTGATCAGACCTAGAATCATAGAATCATAGAGTTGGAATAGACCACAAGGGCCATCGAGTCCAACCCCCTGCCACCTAGATCTGCTTTAACCAAGAAGGTAGACTCCCTCCATGTGTATGTATATCATACCCTGGAATTATTGCTCTTGTGGTTGTGCCTGGTCTGGGATGCTTTCCTAATATTATTTCCGGAATTACATAATTCAAAAACAAATTATTGTACCAGTTTTTAAATTGGAAAATTTCAGAATCCAAATCTGACTTTGGAATTTTTAACATTTAACCTTTTTCCTTTCGGAATCCAATTTTTGAGGCACACCTAATAAAAACAAAACCCTCCCACAACTTTTGCAGATGATTTTTTAAGGACATAAGTTTTAACCTGTGAACTAATTTATCATAATGACACTTCCCTAAAATTACTAAACTCACCGGTGTCATAAATGTTAGTGTTGGATGGTGGAGAAAGGAATCAAAATAGAGAAGTCTCAATCTCAATCCTTTGGGCTTGATGAAATGCAGACTACATGAACTTGGCAATTGTTGGTCCTGGTTGCCCTCATTGCCATAATTTGCCAGAAATGCTATGAAGGAACCTCTGTGCAAGAAATGGAAAGCCATAGAGCCTAGGACTTACCTACCAGAAGGTCGGCGGTTCGAATCCCCACGACGGAGTGAACTCCCGTTGTTCGGTCCCTGCTCCTGCCAACCTAGCAGTTTGAAAGCACGTCAAAGTGCAAGTAGATAAATAGGTACCGCTCCGGTGGGAAGGTAAACAGCATTTCTGTGCACTGCTCTGATTCACCAGAAGTGGCTTAGTCATGCTGGCCACATGACCCGGAAGCTGTACGCCAGCTCCGTCAGCCAATAAAGCGAGATGAGCGCCGCAACCCCAGAGTCGGTCACGACTGGACCTAATGGTCAGGGGTCCCTTTACGTTTACCTAATTGCACATTTTAATTGCACCTAGAAATGGACATGCAATTTATATGAATGTGTACACAGCAATACAGTGAGATGCAGCCTCGGCCCTATCCGTAGGCAGAGTGAGCCTTCTGCTTCCTGCAGCTGATCCTGGAAAGCTGCAGTGAGATGTTGAAGGGCAAAATTGTGCCCTGACCTCAGGTGCAGGGAAGGATATGGTGTTGAGCATTATATCAAGATTCACCTGATGGTCTAGTCAGCTTCTGCACATGGGATGGGCAGGGTGCTGGCGGCAGCTGTACCAGGTTAGCTTTTTGTCTCAGGCAGCAAAATGTCCTGGGGAAATCGCTGCGGAGCAGTGTTGGCCCTGATATTTTGCCTAAAACCAAAATAGAAGCAGATTTGAGGGTTTCCACTCAGGGACAAACATCTGAGGAGGCCCCAAAATGGTTTGATTGAGGTTGTCTCTGCCAATGCAGGTTCCCCAAAACCAGGAAACAACTGCAAGGCAGGAGGGGAAGGAGAGAAGCTGAGCATAGCTGGATAATAAATAGTTTTCATCACGTTGTGTTTTCTTTTATCCCACTTTTAGACACTAAATATGGAAGATGCGTTTTTAGTGCCTTTTTCTTGTAATTACCCAGCCCATTGTCTCCTGCAGGACAGCCTCCACCCTGACATCAGTTGTTTACACAGCAGCCAAACTAAGAATAACCTTGGAGAACAGACCCATATCCACTTTGTAAACAGTTTTGAACTTATGGATTTGAAAAGGGTCTTTGGGAGGAAAGAAGGGGGACATTTGTTTCTACACAAGATACTATCCAGTAATTCTTCAAGCTGACCTGGCTTAATCCCAGAAGCAGAGATAGGACATGGGGGGGGGGGTGGAATGGAGGCAGGCAGTTGAAAAAGGATGAGGCTGTGAACAACTGTGACTGTGGTCACCTCTGTGGGGCTTGCTCCTTTCCAAAGGCCTAACCGGAGACTCTCAGCTGCCGCTGACCTGCACCTCCCCAGTAATGTCTATAAAATGAAACTTCTGACACGATACCATGAGATTCAGCATTTCCCTGCCTTTTAGAGCTGAAGAACTGAAGCAGCAATGCTAAACACAAGAGGTTCTTCAGCTAGATGTTACCGAAAGATCAGGGTCAGTGGCAGCCTCACATCCCCAGTGATGTACAGTTGTGCTGTAAATGGAGAACAGCAGTGCAACGGAGGCGACATTTTGACATGGGATAATAAGCAGCTCTTGGGCAATTGCTGTAGTTCTTTTTGGGCATTTGGATCAGATAGGGGAGAGAGGTTTAGCAGAAGAAGAAGAAGAAGAGTTTGGATTTGATATCCCGCCTTTCACTCCCCTTCAGGAGTCTCAAAGCGGCTAACATTCTCCTTTCCCTTCCTCCCCCACAACAAACACTCTGTGAGGTGAGTGGGGCTGAGAGACTTCACAGAAGTGTGACTGGCCCAAGGTCACCCAGCAGCTGCAGGTGGAGGAGCGGAGACGCGAACCCAGTTCCCCAGATTATGTGACTACCGCTCTTAACCACTACACCACACTGGCACCAGACCACACTGGCACAGAGGTCTGCTCTGATGGATTAATAATAATAATAATAATAATAATAATAATAATAATAATAATTTTTATTTATACCCCGCCCTCCCCAGCCAAGGCCGGGCTCAGGGCGGCTAACAAGCGATAATAAAAACAAGTTGAATGAATACAACTTAAAAACAAGATTAAAATACTACATTAAAACATTAAAATGCAGGCCTCATCACAGGAGGAGAAAGGAAAAAGGAAAAAGAAGGGGAGGGAATCAAATTGGCTCCAAGCCAAAGGCCAGGTGGAACAACTCTGTCTTACAGGCCCTGCTGAAAGAAATCAGATCCTGCAGGGCCGTGGTCTCATGAGACAGAGCCAGTGTTGGAAAAGCCCTGGCTCTGGTTGAGGCTAATCTAGCCCGGGACTACTAGGGTGTTGCTATTTATGGACCTTGAGGCTCTCCGTGGGGCAGACCGGAAGACATAAAGACACATTACATAAAGACACATCTGAATCATTTGAAGTGTGGGCCAAATCCTTAAGAAAAGTGCAGGAATTGACACTTGAAGCAAACCTGTGGAAGATCCCAGCGATGAGGCAGGAAGGGCACCAGCAATACCACCTCCTTCTGTGTAATGTGTGGGCCAGCTCTGCTCCAGAATTCTACCATTTGACCTCTGCTGTCTCCTTCCTCCATGCTTGCCTTTCTTTTGTCCTGCATTTTTGAACCCAGCTCTGTCATTGACTGGCTGCACCATTCCCAACCTGGCTGCTTTCTGTTGGTTGCTTATTACTATTAAAATACTCCTTATTCGCTGTGCTGCAGCAATTACCAACACCTGCCAAGGACTGATTTTCCCATTACCCCAACTTTAAGTTAGCTTCTTACAGCTAACTTGCAAGATTCTTGAGTGCACAGTTGCTGAATCACGCAGAAAAATGACTACTTTATGGCATGCACGCATCTGACTCCAGGCTGTTGCCTCCTTTAGGAAGGTGGACAGAATCTTTTGTTTATGCAAGGTGCCACTGCCCATCAGGCAGAATAATATGGCTGCTTGCCCTGTGGGTAACCAGAAAGAACTCTGGAATATTCCCACTTGGCATCATTAAACTGATTTGCCTTTGGCAGAAAGGATTTCCTTTTTCTTGCTTGCAAACAGTACAGCTTCCCTTCTAAATAACTTTTCAGTGAAATGTCCGGCATGTTTTCCTAGAACTCCCCAAAGTGCTGATTGCTTTGGCAATGACACACACACACACACACACACACACACACTTAAACAGCAGTGGTAAATTTTAAAACCCAAAGTCTCAGGAGAGAACACAAATCCTCAGCCATCAGCTAAATGTCTTCCTATTGCAGCAAAATCATTTTCCAGATACTGATTGGTTGTTGTTGTTTAGTCGTTTAGTCGTGTCCGACTCTTCATGACCCCATGGACCAGAGCACGCCAGGCACTCCTGTCTTCCACTGCCTCCCGCAGTTTGGTCAAACTCATGCTGGTAGCTTCGAGAACACTGTCCCACCATCTCGTCCTCTGTCGTCCCCTTCTCTTTCCCAACATCAGGGTCATTTCCAGGGAGTCTTCTCTTCTCATGAAGTGGCCAAAGTATTGGAACCTCAGCTTCACGATCTGTCCTTCCAGTGAGCACTCAGGGCTGATTTCCTTCAGAATGGAGAGGTTTGATCTTCTTGCAGTCCATGGGATTCTCAAGAGTCTCCTCCAACACCATAATTCAAAAGCATCAATTCTTCAGTGATCAGCCTTCTTTATGATCCCGCTCTCACTTCCATACATCACTACTCGGAAAACCATAGCTTTAACTATACGGACCTTTGTCGCCAAGGTGATGTCTCTGCTTTTAAAGATGCTGTTTAGGTTTGTCATTGCTTTTCTCCCAAGAAGCAGGTACTGATTGGTAGAAATACCATAGGATATATATTGTGGATATCTATTGTGGGGTTAAACATTTTGCACTCTTGTAAGCAGTTCTAGGCATCTTGCCTGAGAAGTGGACAGTCTATTTAACTGCAGAGCCAATGACTAAATGTGCCCAGAGTGAGGCTTCTCCAGCAGCATGTAACTAAGAGAGTAGCAATGCATCATGTGACAATGGGAGTGTTACAACTCAAAGGTACAAGATTGCCCCTCATTTCATCTGTGATATGTGGGAAGGTATGCTGCTGTGTTTGTTATAATCAAGGCTGAAAAGGGGAAAAGAAACCAGGCACCAGGTTGACTGAATGCCTAAATATTTCATGCAGGTGGCTAGGAACTGAGAATCTCACTGTCAGCTGCACATACGGAGGATGTTGTTGAGTTTGATGCTGCCTCTGGATTCTTTCTTCTCATTGTGATGTTGGTGCCTAGGAATTTAAGACATTTTCCCAGCCCTGCTTAGCATCTCACTCAACAGGTTACTTTCTTGATAAGGGAGGAAATAATCTTCTGATTGCAAGATTGCACAACCAGCATATCTGTTACAAGGTAAACTAATTAAAAATCTAGGGGAACAACATTTCCATTTTGATTGCTGAAGGTCTGCTCAGTTTATAACCCGCTAACCCCAGTGCAGCCCATAAGCCATGTAGCGTCACCTTGTGCATGGCAATCCCACCAGGTGTATCTAGGTCACGGCCAAGAAACCTGGTAAAAACCTGGTGGTCATTTTTACTTCCCCTCCCACCATCCAGTGGCCGAGGAAGGGGGTGCGGTGGGGGTGGTCCACCCCGGGTATCATCCCTAAGAGACGGTGACATTGCTACCCCGCCCGCCTGGGACACTCACTGTGGGCGGCACCCCCTGGGACGCTCGCTGCAGGTGGCACCCCCTGACTTTTAGAAGACATCTGAAGCCAGCCCTCTTTAGAGAAGTTTTTAATATTTGATGTTTTAGTCTGTTTTTAATCTGTTGGGAGTTGCCCAGAGTAGCTGGAGAAACCTAGCCAGATGGGCAGGGTGGGTATGTATGTATGTATGTATGTATGTATAAATGAATAAATAAATAAATAAATAGATGATAAATAGATAGATAGATAGATAGATAGATAGATAACATTTCATAGAGAGGGATCCATAGCTGGTTCAGTTCTTTGTATTCCAAGGTTCTGTGACACATGGGGTTCCTCTTCCATACTGACTTTGACCCTTCTTGGGTAAAGGTTGATGTAATGTTGAACCAGATCATCTCTCATATTTTGAAATACTGGGAAGAGTTTGCATGGGACCAGGAGCTCAACTTGTAACCTTTCATGTGGACAGTTTCCTTTTCCTTAAAAAAAAATACTCTTCCATTTTTAATTGCTTCAGTAACAAGGATGGCTTTGCTTTATTTGGCAGTCACACAAGAAAGATAAGCTGCTTAGGAACAAGGCAACCTGTGCATGTCCACGGCCCGAGGTCCTCTTTGTAATAACAAATGCTTCAAGCTGGATACATTTCCATTTACGATGCTTCAGGATTAATTATTTAACTTGGCTGTGTGATGTTTTCTGAACTGGGCCTGTTACTTTTTCACCAATAATGCGAAGTCACAGAAGAGCACTTCATCATCTCTGTAACAACAACAACAACACTTGAAAAAGAGCCCCCTCTTCTTTGTGCAGCTGCATCTTTACTCAGAGTTTGTTCATAAATATCCAACATTAAAGAGCCAGCCATAAATGGTCAGGAGGAACTGTTCTGAACTTGAGACAACCCGCAGAGCTTTCAGGAGAGTGGACTTTATGACTGTACTGCTCCCATAACAGAGAACTGCTTTTCTTTTTAATGAAACTTCTCCTTTCTGAGAGGTCTAAATTTCACTTTTGTGGAAGGTCATCAGGCTCTGTTCTGCTCAGCTCTGATCAAAAGAGTTAATTATTGCGGGCCCAGCAGAGGCTGGGAGGTGAAAGGCTTGTGATCCTCTTGCGTGGAGAATCTCTGATGGATGTGGTAAAACAATCGCTCTGTTACTGGCACTACTCTTTTGTTTTTGTCTTCCAGGAACAATTACTTTTTCTGTTAGCCAGTGGATAATTGTTTGTCTGTCCCAGATTTGATGGGGAGCCAGGTGGGCAGTGGTCTTGGCAAATTGGCCTGGCGCCCCCTTCTTACATTTATGGACCCCTTGCAGGCTTACTGGACAGTTTGGCGTGGCAGCAGCACTCTGGCAGCAGTGCCTTTTTAACTTCCCACAATGCTCTGGAATGTCCAGCATAGTTTCCATCCAGGGCATTGTGGGAAATAAAAGCCAAGCCTTGCAGACCCAGCTACCTTTTTGGCTTTGCCCCCAGCCTGGTGGAACACTCTATCGCAGGAGACCAGGGCCCTGCAGGACTTGACATCTTTCTGCAGTGCCTGCAAGATGGAGCTGTTCCACCTGGCCTTCGGTCCGGGCCCAGTTTGCCCCTCCCCTCTATGGGACCCTGTAAGTTACCTCTTTCACTCTTTTATCGGCTCATGTGGGAGCAACATGGATAGCTGGCCCTGATGAATACTTGAGGGTTCCGACCCCTATGGTTGTAATTCGTGGGCAATCATTCAATTCTTTCTATCCTGACTCTAATTTTTAAGCTGTATTTTAATCAATTATTTGATTGTGTTTTAATGTATTTGATATTTGATGTTAGTCGCCCTGAGCCTGGTCTTGACCGGGGAGGGCGGGGTATAAATAAAACTTTACTTACTTACTTACTTTACTTACCTGATGTGGAGGGCAGGTGGGCCCTGCCAGCCTCATGGGTCAAAATGCTCATTTTGATTTTAGTTACCGGGGCCTTCAACAATATAATTACAGGTGTGCATTATAGCAGGGCATGTTGGGATGTAGATGAATTTATAAGCCCTTTGTAACCATCCTGTGAGTCTGTTTCTTGTACTCTTCTACATCAAACCTTCGTATTATTTACAGAGGACCTTGCCCAAAATGCAACATTGCTGTTATTGACAAGCTTTCATCAGCAATGGCAGCCCCCTGTCTGTCAACACCACCACTTTCCCTACCATAGAGAAGCTGACCATGGATCCCACAGTCACAGAGAAGGGTTTGGATAGTGGTTCCAATGGCTTTCTTGAATGACATCACTTTTTCATCATGGCAGTTAGGCTTGTTCAAACAAACAGGGAAATTAGAGTGGGAAGTTTAACTAGTTGAGGGAGGGAGGAATCTCTGAGCCATGTTTTCCTGTGATTAAATCTTATGATTGTACTGAAATCAAGTTTGCTGAATGCAGAGTGTGAGTGGGGGCACAGCAATTGAGGTGTTGGGTTAAGACTGGAGAGGCACGGCTTCAAAACCCCACTTGGTGATGAAGCTCAATGAGGTAACTTGTCACCAACTTTCAGCCTAACCTACGTACCTTGTTGTTGTGAGGGGAAAGGTGGGTTTTAAGTCCAATAACAAATAAATAGCTATAAGTTACATACTTAAAAACAAAGCAAAGCTGTGATGCGTCATAGCTAGAGATCTTTACCTCCCTCTGTGACTGTGATTCCAGTTTCCCCGCTAGAGAAGGAACGGCAACTGGGCTCCATGTTGGGGGTTGACTTGAGGAGTTACAGAGGTTGAAGGTTGCTGATGAAACAAGCAGCCAAGCAAACAAGATGAAGTTGTGTTCTGCTCACATTTATTTGTTTGCTCTCCGCTCTATTTCTTACATGACTTTGCTCCTGCTTTGCAAATGGTACAAAGCCCCTTGGATGTCAGAGGACCTTAATCATCTTCTGATAACTTGGGACTTGGGTCATGATGAGCTCATTCTAAATTCTCTGAAAAGATTGGACTTTAAGAGGAAACATGATTCCACAAAGCTGCCTTCTTTTTAGTAAGAATGATTAGTCAGAATAACAGGGGGCAAAAACTATCCATGATATTTCCCCAAAATGTAACGTGTTGTGCTGACCCAGTTTTTTTTCTTTTTATCCAATCAGTACTGGGCTGTCTAAATTTTCAAGCTGTTTCAAGCACAGGTGTCTCCCAAAAATTAAAAGACTAAATCATTGTGTTCAATAGATGATGCTTCAGATATCGTGTGAAGGTATATTTGGCATCTTTCCTTAAAATTGTGTGTGTGTGTGTGTGTGTGTGGGAGGGAGGGAGGGAGGGAGGGAGGGAGGGAGAGAGAATCTGTTCTTCAAACTTGAAATGGATGATTGGGTCATAAACCTATACATATACCCAAGTTTCAGTGAGCTGCAGTTTTGTCTGGAAACATTGAACATTGTGTGGGTTACAACAAAGCACACAACTAGCTGTGTGTGCCCAAAGTGAATATTAGCTTGTGCTAACAGCTGTTCTGCCCCACCGGGTGCCATATAACAACCCACTTTGGAATCTGAAGGGAGTTTCCACAGCAGTTTGTGATGTGACATGGAGCTTTGCTGTTCAAATGGGCGGGGGATGCATTCATTCAAAGGAACATGGGTAAGCCCTGGTGCATATCTATAGATCCTTTGGATCCTGGTTGTAGAGCTGTGTTCTAAAAAGAGACACAACCATATCCCAATATTTGGGTGTTTGAGGGAACTAGGCTAAACAAACCAACGTACAAAGAAAGAGAGGATATCCCAAAATGGCAAGTTAAACCAAAGGCATCGCTCTTCACTTGGCCGGTTACAAAATATTGCATGCCACCTTTCTGATTTGTCTTTTCATGATCGCCATGACTGTGGACTTCAGGTCACAACCAAGCAGAACTGCTATGTGCTGCTCAAAGGTCTTCAGGCAGATTGTACTGAGCAGAAGGAAAGGTGGATCTGGACTTTATTCCTCCATCATTCAGCTCATTCATTTTAACTGTGCACTATTCCTTGGTATTTGCATTGTCTGTCTAAAGACAAAGCAATGCAAGAGTCTTCTGGAATGCATGTCTGAAAGGCATTTCCTTCCATTTCTTGTAAGCCTGAAATAGCCGTATTCCAATAATGTGTATACTGCTCATTCATTCCAAATATTGTTGATGAGAAGGAAATAGTAGGCTTTGGGTCATTTCGAGAAGTATGAAAGCTGGACCCACAGACGATCCACCCCATGCCAAGATTCAACTATTACGTTTTAGTTTGTAAGTGAAAATGAGCTGGTTTCTTTCCCATCCTCATTGTCTACATCACAGAGCCTGACATGATTTGATATGAATCAGCGTCTGTGCCCAGGAGAACGACTGGAGGCTAAAACAGCAATGGGTTTGTTGAAATACACTACCCTGTAGAGGTTCATTAATCTTTTCCTGTGCTCAAACCAAACCGCTGCAAATTATACCTGATAACAGCATTGAAATCCTAGCGCTGTTAACCATGTCCCTCCCCTCTCTACTGCACTGTCTGCCAACTCGACATTAGTTTCACATTGCTTAAAACAATTTGTTTTAAATGTCAGGACTCTGAGCTGGCCTTCACACTGGCCAGCTCTGTAAATTACCGCCATTGGTCCCAACCACGTTAGGGCTGACAACTGAACGTTAGCTAACTTGTTTGACTTTGTCCTGGCCTGACGATCATCAACTTGTAGTAAGATGGAAGCAAACTTTTCCATGGGGGGCACTCATGGGGGAGATGATCCTCCGGCTCAAATATGAAAAGTGCCATAACTATTAGCATTCAACCAGCTTTTTTAAGTAACACGGCTTAGACAAACTTTTCTCTGATGTCTTGACTTGAGTTTCCCACTCTTTTTCAATTGTTATGGTGTTCCAATGGACTTATGGTGGAACGCTCTGCCACAAGAGATTAGGGCCCTGAGGGACTTGACATCTTTCCGCAGGGCCTGCAAGACAGAGCTGTTCCGCCAAGCCTTTGGCCAGGGCACAGCCTGACTCCCTCCTTTGGCAATCTTCCCAGAACTCTAGCCCAATGGTTGCCATCAATTTGATTTGAAGTAATTTTTTTAATGAAATGATTTTTAAATGTTGTCGTATTTTATTGTTGTTAGCCGCCCTGAGCCCGGCTTCGGCTGGGGAGGGTGGGATATAAATAAAAATTTATTTATTTATTTATTTATTTATATTAACTATATATTTAAAATATGGATGTTTTAATGTAGTTTTTTCACTCTGTATTGCTGTGTATTACAGGTAGGTCTGTTTTTTATAATTGGATTTATTCTTTTTATTTTGCTGCCGGCTTTTATTTCCTTGTAAACGGTATTGTTATTTGTTCTTGAAATAATAATAATAATAATAATAATAATAATAATAATAATAATAGATGGCCCTAGTCTTAGAGCTGACTCGGTGGAGCTCTATAGGAAACTGTTAGCCCAGCAGCATAGCTGTCAACCTTCCCTTTTTTGTGGGGAATTCTCTTATTTCAGCGCCGTTTACCACTGCTTCCCGCTGCTATCCTGGATTGTTAGATATCCCGTAGACTGTCTCCGGGACAGGTGAGGCTGCTGATCCCTTATTTTCAAATCCGAAAGTTGACAGCTATGCCCAGCAAGAAACCAGAGACTTGAGAGATTTGTATCCTCAGTGCCAGCTTCTGGTCTTCTGCTGGGGCGCTGTTTGCGACGGAGAATTCTGGCAGCAAAGTGCGCACTCCAATGTCAGCTCTGGAATTTCCACCAGCTCTGTGCTCTGGAGGCAAAGTAGGGGGATCCGGGCAGAGTTTGAGACAGAGACAGAATGATTTGTGGGGAGGACAGGTAAACTACACATGAGAAAAGAAGTGTGCATGCACACAAAAGCTCATACCAATAACAAACTTAGTTGGTCTCTAAGGTGCTACTGGAAGGAATTCTTTTATTTTGTTACACATGAGAGGAGGCCCTTTGACTGCACTGGATTACGGCAGGTTCTTACAGGTCCTCAGTTGTACTGGGGTTCTCTGCTTTTGTGGGCGAAATTGGCTGATAAAGACTTGTGAGGACACTAACGCACACGTACATTTTGTCCAAAGCATTTGCATTTTGTTCCCAGTTCATCTTATTTATGAATTTGCTTGTATATTTGTTTATTAAAACAAAAACACGTCCCAGAATCATGACTCTAGAGACTGTTCAAGCTGGTTTACAATAAGCACAACTTCATTTAAAGGAGATGTTTACTTTTGACATCTCGTATATAAAGTCACACATAGAACATTCCAAACAATATCAGCATTATCATACACAGTTATAGATTCAAAAATATAAATGGTAAATGTCCATTTAAAAATAATTCTAATTAACAAATTAATCAAATGATTTATTGCAGAGCACAAGAGTTAATGTTTGGATCATGTTTGACCCTGTAAAAAGTACATAACAGCCTGTCACTCTGCCATGAATTTAGGATGTGGCTGCAAACATTCATAAAAACCCATTACCGTCACTAACAATAATAGATAAGATACAGTTGCAAAGAGAAAAAGCAAGTAACTCTCAAAACAAGGAACTAACAAGGTTGTTCCCAGAAAAATCTCAAGTAGAACTACAGAAATGCAATGCCCACTGGAATAAAAGAGTTCTCATTGGCCTTCCACAACCCTCTAGGGTGCTACCACCAAAAAAACCCTTAGTTCTTGTGTTGATTAACACAATGCTGGGATAAGGAGCAAGGCCAGGGAGATCTCTGTATTGGAAAGGTATAAAAGATTTACATGTGTACATGGTGTTCGGGTGCATAGATAACTGAAACATGACCATTGCTCAATATGTTTTTAAAAGTTGTTGCCTTCATAAATCAAACAGTTGCATCATTTGCTAAACTCATGGACATTTGATGACTCATGCAAGCAATGTAACATTCAGGAAAGGAAATTAATCCAAAACTATGCAGTTGGCTGGGTAGTTGCAGCACTGAGTTCCCTCTCAGGTTGCTCAAATCCACAGTCTACATCCTAATCTACATTATTCATTTACTTTCTTTTATTTAACAATATATATATATATATATATATATATTGATGGTAATGAAACCTAAAAGGGGTTTGCAATAAAAGAAAACATTAAAATTATCAATAAAATATTGTTAAAGCAGGTATTTGATAAGCATTCAAAAACTAATTCATATCAACTGCAAGCTAAAAAACAAATTCTAAAAGCATGTAACTTCTACATTTCTGGATAGGCTTGTTTAAAAAAGAATATTCTCAGCGGGAGGGAGCTAGAAAGAGTAGAACAAAAGTCCCTGCCTCATTTCAATATTGATATATTGATGATATATTGATATTAATTTCTTACAAATATCATGTGGCCAATTGCACCCATCAGAGCAGTCAAGTGGGCTCAGATTGGGGTAGGATAATTCCACAAGCCCACTGGTACCAGG
This sequence comes from Podarcis siculus, assembly GCA_034642415.1. Classification (NCBI taxonomy): domain Eukaryota; kingdom Metazoa; phylum Chordata; class Lepidosauria; order Squamata; family Lacertidae; genus Podarcis; species Podarcis siculus. The sequence goes on from JAXCMG010000068.1 coordinate 322,932, forward strand.
CTGTTCATCACCTTGAATTTAGTTCAGGAGCCCCAGATGGAGGAAGAGATGCACACAGCTCTGGTGTGCTACACTCCACCCCACTGTCCTATAGCAAGAAATGTTGCATGCTCCTGTTATCTTAACCAGTGAAGAGCGTGTTGGGTGCATATATTTACAGAAGACACCAATGAGCCGTGTGTATACATTTTTGGTGATAAAGGTTTTCTGCATTCTCTTGCAGACTTGCTGCTTTCTAACAGCTGTGTTCCGTTCCTGGGCTCGGCGGAGGGGCTGGACTTCCGAACTCTGCTGCTCGACGAGGAAAGGGGCCGGCTGTTTCTCGGCGCTAAGGACCACATTTTTCTGCTCAGCCTGGTTGATTTAAACAAAAATGTAAAGAAGGTCAGTTTATAAGAGGATATATGTGTGTTCGTTTCAGCTGATAAATTCATTTTTAGCCACTCTGTTCCTGCTTTCGTTGGACAAAGAGCGAACATTGTTTGTCATGCGCAATCACAAGGATTTAATAGCTTCCCCTCCCACTGTTAATGTGGTTTGCTTTTAATAAACTGGATTTGTCAGCACGCATGGCCTCTTGTACAGTAATATAACATGACAAATATCGATTGGACTTCTGACCCCCCCATCTAGCTGGAATGTAAGCAAATGGCAACATCTCTTCTTCCATCTTGTGTTATGACAACCACGTCCAAGCAAAGGTGGTCTTTACTTAGCCCAAGTTCTCATCTCAATTATACCTGTTGACCTGTGTGCAGGTTTTTTCAGCCAAAAAGTTTGACCCTTTACAGTAGGCTCTCAGAGTTTTACAGAAACAGTTTAGGAACATTGCCAACATGTGTGCGTTCATGCTCACACCCTGGGAGTGTTTCCCGCATCGTCTATTCCCAGAGCTCCGTCTTCTCAGAGTTTTTAATGATGAACCTCCCACAGTCAGTAATCAAAACTAAGGCTCCTGAAGCATAACCTTTCATATAGCAGAAGCTGGAATATATTTAAAAGATACTCTTAGCACCATCGCTTCCCTTTGGCCCAAATTGAAAGCCCTGGTTTGCATAAGTACCTTACTGTATAAGGGTGTTTGTGGAATAATATTTTTGTGAGTTCCAAGGCAGAGTGGCCTCAGTCTCACCTCCCAGATTCATGCGTAGATTGGAACATAATCATCCTTTAGATTTCACACCGTTCTCATTTAAAAATCAAAGCGAAAGCTACTTTTACATTTACAACATACTTTTTAAAAAACAAATTTTATTGAGAAATTTTTAAAAAATTAGCAAACATGAAGTGTTGTCTTTCAAGATGAATACATGTGCAGATGTTGTATCTTGCATGCAATCCTCCACAAGACAAGACACATTTTCAAATAAGATATAGTTAGAAATGTGTGCATTGAGCTAAAATACTATTTAAATACACATTTTGTGATATATTATATGTTTTTTTCACTTTGTGATAAAATTCACACACAAGCACACAGGCACACACACAGAATTTGCAAATATCCCCAGTGTAATACTCCTAATTGATTAGTGATCAAATCAGTTGCATGTTCAGATCCTGAGACCTCCCCAATAAATAAAGACACATTCAACTCAAATTTTAGTTTTGGTTTTTGGCAGAATTTAGGCCACAACTTTTTTGATTACACATAAGTGAGTGGTTTCATAGGCTCTGGTTCGACTAGCTCCCTACACTCTTGCAGGCAGCGCTGACCCAGAGCTCCATCATAGGTCAGCCAAGGGTGAACACCTGAGATAGGTGAAAAGCCCGGGAACAGACTCTGTCCACTCCCCAGATGCTCCCCTGGACTCAGGCATGGGCACAACCCCTTATCGGGGGTTGACCAAACTAATTTGAGTCCTTGGATTCCTTTAAAGGAATACCCTTCACATAGGGCACAGCTCTATCCCTATCCACCTTGAACCAGTTTCTATCCGCAACCTTACAAGTTGTGACGATTTGCAGGTGAAACCCAAATGGCAACAGCCAATCAGCCAAGTGGGGAAATTCCTACCGTGCCCCTGTCCCAACGACAGACACATGAAAGCATAGCAAGGTCAATTGCTGAAAAAACTCTAAATATAGATGGAGGTGGTCGGGTGTTCTGATGCACGAGCGAAAAGAGTAAGCTCTACGACACGTGCATGGGTATAAATAGGTCCCTCAAACTGTTTGCCTTCTTTCCCATTGGCCAAATTGAACCCAGCAATGGGGGAACACCAATCGGGCGTTGTGGCTATCCAAACGACCCCACCCACAACCTTGGGTCAGTCACGTTGATCTCACCGCAACACGTGCCCTCTGTGAGGAGGACACGATTAATCACATAAGGAACATTCATATTTATCAACATGCAGACATCACTGAAGGCATTTAGAGTGAAGGCAACGCTTCTTAGATTGACCAAATAGAGTATCCTAGCCAATCAGCAATTGATGAAATCACACTAGGCAAATAAATATTATTGAGAGCCATACTTTGAGGATTAATTACCTTTTTGGTCCCTTTCAAGGTGATCCCTTCCCTCAAAATAAGTGAACAGTGGATGCTTTTCATCTCTGGCTCTAATGTTCATGTAGATTTCCCCCTCCACCATTAGGTGTCCACTGAATACCATTTGTCATAATAGAAGCATCAGGCCCTGTTCTAAACCCCGAGGAGCTCAGCCCCAAGTGATTGCCACACCCCACACCCCCGGCCTGTGCAGGTTGACTCAGAGATACATCCCATTCCATTTAATGGGGCTTAAGTGTGTGTAGAGGATCACAGCCTTGCAGCACAATCGTATGTGTGTCAACTCAGAGGTAAGTCCCACTGAGAGCAGTAGGATTTTATCCCATGTATATCATTGCAGCCTTAATCTTAGAAGCTTGAATAATGTGCCGTATGTACAAAAGCCGTAATGCTCTGATGAGACGCAACTTTCTCAACAACAGAAAACTGAACTCATGGGTATCTGTGGTGATGGCAATCTCCTTACTTAGCTGTCAACAGCCTGAAACCGTGTAATATGGGAACCAGATGCTTGCGTGAGAAAACTTTTGATTTGAATATATTACATTGCAATAACTGAGACTATAATTATATTTTGATGTAATTAAAGTATTATTTTTTTGTCCCTCTGTCATCGATTTCTACTTTTTCCACAAGCATAGTAATTCAAAAGCATATTGGTTCATGTATTGATGGCTATCCCAGACACTGGATGTTTATGAGAGGTGGGAAAGAGCATTTAAAACACCCACTAAGGCTGGACTTCCAATAAATTAATCTACAGACAGCCTAGCTTTCCCATGGCTGAAGCTGTTGACCATCCAAGCCAGTGCAGTTTGCTTATGTGCCTCTTTGTTCTTGCTTAGCATTGCACTTTTAGAGTGAGTGAAGTGAGAGGACAAACTTTCTCAGTATTTTCACAATGATCCTGTAAGGTAAATCTGCATTATTTTCTCTATATTGTGGCTCAGCAGAGACAGAGAAGTCAGCATATCTGGTTAAGGGCAGATCCACACCACATTTTCATTACACATTCAAAGCATATGACTTCCCCGATAGAATCCTGGGAAGTGTAGCAGGGCCACAATCCCCAGTACCCTTATCAAACAACAATTCCCAGGATTCTTTGGGCAAAGCCATGTGCTCTACATGTGGGTATGGTGTGGGTCCACCCATCATGGCTACTGTTCCTAAGTAGCAGTTCTGAAGCTTATCCCATCCTTTGTGGCCCTCCAGATCTTGCCAGGGATGATGGGAGCTGGAATCCTACAATATCTGAGGGCCTCTCTTGCCCTATAGCAGTGATGGCCAAACTTGGCCCTCCAGCTGTTTTGGGACTACAACTCCCACCACCCCTAGCTAACAGGACCAGTGGTCAGGGATGATGGGAATTGTAGTCCCAAAACAGCTGAAGGGCCAAGTTTGGCCATCACTGCCTGATAGCATCTAGCAGTACAAAACATGGGACAGGAGGTCATCCTGCTCATAGTTCCTCAATCCTCAATCCACTTCACAAAGTGCAGTGTTTGCAGGGCTGGGAATTGGTGTCATGGCATGATATTTTGGATCACAAAAGAAGGTGCGTGGCTGATGTTCTTAGAAGCAGCCCTGCACCCGGTGAACCTCTAGCTCATGACAGAGGTGAGATTTGAACCACAGCCTGTATAGCAAAGCATTTGGCACATTGTAAATGCTGTAAGAACGAGGCTCCACATTACATGTCAAATCTGCCGAAGAGGAACACTAATTTCATTCCTGCGGCTTCTCTTTCTGCATAAACGCTTGCCGTTTTTTCGAGTGAGTAAACAAACATAGGAGCATATCCTCCGATCAGCTTTGGCAGCCCCTGGTCCTCCTTGGGCTGTGGTTAGTGACGCGCAGGGATAAATTGCAGGTTCTGTTTACGGTTTTGCAGAAGAGTCTGCCTGTTTCTGATAAGCTTCTCCCCCAGGCTTATCATTATGGGCCATCGCTACGGAGCAGCATATTTTAATTACTATAAAAGGTAAACTGCTATTCTGAGCTCCTTTGCCTCCCTAGCGATCCCCGTGGGATCTGTGGGTGCCCCGGTCTTTTGGCAGCCCACCCTACCTATTGAAGTCCCCCAGGGCAGATTTATAGGTCTGGCTTTTGGAACGACGGTCTCGAAGGAATCTCTGCCTGTCCGCCTTCCTCTTTAATTGCTCTTTGTAGTTGCACCCCTGGTCACGATACATGTACCAGTCCTGCTGAGCTTGGTGTATATCAAACTCACTTGAAAGACTTCAGCGCTTGAAAGGTACTCCCCAGTAGCAAATAAGTGTCAGAATGTGGTGTTTGTGCTGCGCTGTGTTTAGACTGACCGCGGTTTGCCTTGGCTGGGTGCCACACGGCCTTGCTCCAGGCTTTCCTCCGCACACACGGGGAGCTGTGTGGGCTTCAAGCGTGTCCTTTGTGTGCCTCAGAATTCAGAGTCATCTGACAAAATACGTTCCGTTACAGGTAGCCTCTGGGGACCAAAGCAGTAAATTGGAATATTAAATGCCTTCCTGCAAATGATACGAGTGTTAAATGACTTGGAAACGCTGCCATATGATATTTAAGATGGATCCCGTGATCTGAAGTGGGAATTGGGTCTGCTGAACAAATAAGCGTGTTTTTATTGTTTAAGTCCCTGCAAATAAATCTGAATTATACAGAGTCTTCTGTTTCTATTGGAAAGAGGCATGCGTATAGAGGCAGTTAGAGGGTTTGTCCGGAAAAGTGTTGACCAACCCGGTGTCTAAACCAACATCATTTATTGTACAATATTGAAATGCAGTGCTTTTAAGAGCAATTTGAAAAGGACAAATATGGTCTGTGCCTGAGGTGGTTTCCCCCTATCCGTATCGTGGGCTGTGTAGCTTCTAGCTTACCCACAAAATTGCTCCCCAAAGTTAATGACATTACCACAATGACATGGTGGAGCATGGTTAGGATATTTCCTAAGTATCGTGTGAAAATAATAATAATAATCTAAGAGCATTTGAAATATTTATCTTGAGATAGTTGCATGAGACACCGCACTGCTCAGGAGGCTAAGCAAGGATAGGAGGCGTTCTGATTATTGCTGTGGAACTGTTCGCGGGATCCGCCCATGACGTCTGCTGTTATGAGTGTGCTATCAAGGAGCAACAAACTTTTGACCAGCTGCCAATGCTCAGGCTCTGTGTGTTCCGGGAGCCTCAGCCACATCTGGCCACAGAGATAAATGGAGGAGACTTTTCCCCAGAACTCTCTTGTGCATCAGCTGCTTTGGCCTCCCACCTGACACAGACAGAGAGAGGATACATCACAAACTATTGCTCTTTGGAGCATTGTGGGTCGGAAACGTTTGTTTGGGGACAGGAAACTGTGCTTTAAACAAGAATATTGTGTAACTTCTTCGGAGCTGTGCTGCTGGCAAGGAAGCGTTTCTCAGAACAATCTCTAAAATTTTCTTCATGCAGACAATTTACTAGGGATTATATAAAGTCCTAGTAGTTTAAAAAGGTAAAGGTGAAGGGACCCCTGACCGTTAAGTCCAGTCGCGGACGACTCTGAGGTTGTGGTGCTCATCTCGCTTTACTGGCCGAGGGAGCCGATGTTTGTCCACAGACAGTTTTTCTGGGTCATGTGGCGAACCAGAGCAGCGCACAGAAATGCCGTTTACCTTCCCGCCGGAGTGGTACCTATTTATCTACTTGCACTTTGAGGTGCTTTCAAACTGCTAGGTTGGCAGGAGCAGGGACCAAGCAACGGGAGTTCACCCCGTCGCGGGGATTCAAACCACTGACCTTCCGATCAGCAAGCCCTAGGCTCTGTGGTTTAGACCACAGCGTCACCTGCGTCCCACCTAGTAGTTTAGAAAAGTACAAAACAATGTTACGGTGTCAAATGCTTGTGAGGTGCTTTCCCTGGCTCCCTACACAGAATTTAAAAGAATAATCAAATCTCACTAATTAACACTGGAAACCTATAAATGTCTACTCGGCTATAGGTCCCTTTGACTTTAATTGGATTTGTGTCTAAGTGTCTGCAGGATTTGGCCTTATACAACATAGTGCAATCTTAAACCCCAGTGGTGATGGGTGGAGGAGATTGGCATTGCATATACTTGTCTCTCCGGTGATCTCTGCTGGCAGAAAAAAGCACCAGCAGTTATGGGGGTTCTGTCCAGCTTTGCCCAAGGCAGACAGAAAGCTACTGCTGCTGGTTGTTCCATCACTGGTAGCAAGCAGAAAGTCCTGAAATGGGGCATTTGGGGGCAGGGTGGGAGCAGTTTAGCATCCAAATCCTGCAGCTCTCCTAAGAGGCATGACTCTTGGCCGCTTTACAACAGCAGCCTGAAGCTAGAGCAATAAGAAGTTATGAGACTTCCCCACTCCGAACACACATGGAGTCCTCTTTCAAATATACCGTATTTTTCACTCTATAAGATGCACCCGACCATAAGACGCACCTAGTTTTCAGAGGAGGAAAACAAGAAAAAATATATTCTGAATCTAATGTTGTTGAAGAGGAAGGAGGAAGGAGGATCAGGCTAAGGAGCCTCTGGTCCATCCGCCCCTTTGGGGAAGCTGGATCTGCTGGCCACTTAGCAGCATTATCCCTGCTGGGGGGATTGGAGGAGGCAGGTGAGATGAAGCAACACTCTTCAGCGAAGCGGGAGGAGGAAAGGAAGGGAGCCCTTCCTTTCCTCCTCCCGCTTCACTGAAGAGGCACTGCGCTGCTCTGCTGAACCCAGCAGAGCAAGAGGGAGAGCTGTGCAGCACCTCTTGGTCTGCTGGCTTCCCAGCGAAGCAGGATGAGGGACGGAAGGGCTCCGTAAGGGCTCCCTTCCGTCCCTCATCGTGCATCACTGTGAAAGCAATCACAACAAGAGGTGCTGCGCAGCTCTCCCTCTTGCTCTCCTGGATTCAGCAATAGCTGCGCAGCTTGCATTCGCTCCATAAGACACACACACATTTCCCCTTACTTTTTAGGAGGAAAAAAGTGCGTCTTATAGAGCGAAAAATACGGTATGTGGTTGTAGATTTGATGCCTTTCTCCTCCTCTGAATCCCATTTCTGATTACACTGTTAATGTGCTTCTAGTTTCAGTTGATGGTTTAAAGCAATTAAAAGACTCCAATATGAGAGATTGCTGTAAAAAGTATAGATTAATTGTTTATTTGGCACGGATTAGGTTTCTCTAATTAGTCAGTTTAGATGTTCTTCCAAGTGGTCATCCTGGGAGAATACTAATGGATGATTCCCATGATACTGGACATTAGCTAATATCAATGGACATTATCCTACTGAATAATCAGTTATCACTGCACTGCTGTTAAATCCTTTTATAGAATCAAGCTAAAGAATGGTCTTGTATGTTTTGACATTTGGAAAGGCCCGTTTCTGATCTGAGCATTGTAAAAATATTCTTAATAAGAGCTTTTGAAGCATTAATATCACCCCAGTAGTGAGCTTGAGAAGTGAGGTGAGTGTAATCTGTATTTTCCTCCAAATATGGCTTATGGAAAATTACTGGAATTAGATTTCAAGAACAGACTCCCTGTGCTGCCTCGAACAAGAGATTTTGTTTCACCTGCGTTGGGGGTGGGGTGGGGATTGTGGGGATAAAAATGAAGAACCCTGTTCATGTTTGCTGAGGGTTCCTGAAACATGTACCGCTTGAAGCACAATAAATTCTGATAGGCAAGTAAAAAGAGGGTCCTGAAGTCAGCTGCATTTGTGAGCACCTTGTGGGACACGACCCTGAGAAGAACAAGAAGAATGGGTCACATCCTGCGTGCTGCTCTGCATGAGTTACATGGCCAGTTGCAAAGGGCGGGGAAGAGTATCTGCTCAGCTTAATGTGAATGCCTTTCTACATGGAGATCTGTGCCCGCAAGGAGGGAGTTCTGGAAATGATTTTTTTGCCCCAACCTTTCTTTGAGTTCCTTGAAGGAAGAACAGGAATGCAGATATGCAAAAAAACAACAACACCAAAACCCTTACCTATATAAATTGTGAGATCTTCCGATACTAAAACACCTGTTCTAAATTGATTGCAGATATATTGGCCAGCAACAAAGGACAAGGTGGATTTATGCAAACTAGCTGGGAAAGATGCACAGGTAAGTACAGTACATGCAGATGGAAACTGCCTTCAGTTGTGTGGGCACTGTTTAAAATCTGTTTGTTGGTTTCTGCTGCAATCTTATCCCCAGTTACCTTGGAGTAAACCCCACTGAATGCAATGTGAGGCACTGTTTGGAAGAGAAAGGTGGTGGAGTCACCGTCTTTAATGCCAACACTCCCTGTGGAGCAATCCTACACCCTGACACCGTGACCTTCAAACAGAGACGCATCGAGAAGATGGGCGACCCAGTGGATCACCAGTTGTATTTCCGTTGGTGAAAGTGGCAGCATAGATCAGGCATAGGCAAACTCTGGCTCTCCAGATGTTTGGGACTACAGTTCACATCATCCCTAGCTAACAGGACCAGTGGTCAGGGATGATGGGAATTGTAGTCCCGAACATCTGGAGGGCTGGAGTTTCCCTATGCCTGGCATAGATGATAATTCTAAAAAAGGAATCAAGTAAAAGGGCACCAATTGTTTATCACCCTCTGGGATCTATACAGATATATATACCTCACTCCAAAATGGTTTCTTTTTTTCACCCTCCCTTTTACCCCACTGCCTCCTTCAATTATTATTTTTTGATAAAGGCAGGGGGACGGGACCCCAAACCTCAGCTCAGCTCTAGTTCCTTAGTCATGTTCAAGCGTGATGGGATGTTAAGAAAGTGAGGCCAACTGATACAGAGTGATTGATGTACAAGAGTCAAGCCTTGGTAAGGCAGGGTTTCCTTCTATTCTCTTTTTTGAATGCGTATTTCATAATAGATGCTCTGATCCATCACAACAAGGCATAATAAAGGCGCTTCAAGGACAACGTTGACTGAAGTGGAACTGTGGCAATGCTCTCTATTGAAGGGGGAGTATTCATTACAGAACGGAGCTTGTAGGTTTCCATCATTCAGCATAAGCCCTTTGAAGTCCGTGAGAGTTGTAAATTATGTGGATTTACTCCTTTTTCATTTACGCCTGTTGAAAAAGCCAGTTTCTGCTTGGAACGTGCAGAGCACAGCTTGAGCACAGCATATTAACAGAAGCAGACTTGTGCATTAATATTACAGTAATTAGTTGATGGCAGAATAGTATTATTTTTTAACCAACCCATGCTGCTGGCTTATGCAAGAGAAGACCATTGTTCCTTCTAGCCCATTGCTGTGGTCTCTAACTGTCAGAAGTCGCAGACAGATAAACCTGCTCTTGCCTGAGTTGCTTCAATAAAGAAGATGAGAATTGAACAATGGATCTCCTGAATGCCAAACGTGCTGAGCTAAAGCCCCACAATCCTCTGGGCACAGCTGTTCTTAATTTCTCCATTTCTCCCCACCTGTCCAAACCAGACCATTTTCTTCCCCAGTAGCTTAGTTTGGACGTCATACCAAACCATTGGGCAATGGGAGGCTTTGTTGGGCAGCTGCTGAGGACCACGTCCTTTGGGGGGCACACCGTTGATCCCCAGAGCCTCATTGACATCTCTGCCTGGCCTGCTTACTGGTCTTCTCTGAGGTTGCAAGCTGTGGCAAGAGCGGAGCACCAGAGCAGCAGTTTCCACTTGCTTCTGGGTGGTTGTGAATACTGGGAAGAGAGAGAGAGAGAGGACCCGTAAATGGCCAGTGGAGACCTCAGCGAGGAGAAGATGGACCCACTCAGGGAGGAGGACCCACTGAGGACATTACTTGAATATAATGATGACATTATAGATCATTAAGTATGCTTTATGGGAATTATGTGCCCTGCCCTGAGATCAAAGGAGATGGACTAGGTCAGGCATAGGGAAACTCCAGCCCTCCAGATGTTTGGGACTACAATTCCCATCATCCCTGACCACTAGTTCTGTTAGCTAGGGATGATGGGAATTGTAGTCCCAAACATTTGGAGGGCCGGAGTTTGCCTATGCTTGGACTAGGTTATATATAAACCACACTTGCCCCAGGGAAGACGTCTCAACCTCCATCCCCATTATCTCTAGATAGGGCTGAGAATATCCTTTGTCTGAAATGCTGTCAGTATAAGCAAACTCGGCCCTCCAGCTGTTTGGGGACTACAACTCCCATCATCCCTGGCTAACAGGACCAGTGATCAGGGATGATGGGAATTGTAGTCCCAAAACATCTGGAGGGCCAAGTTTGCCTATGCCTGGCATAGACAATGCTGAGCTAATGGTCTGACTTGGAACAAGGCAGCATCTATTTTCCCTGAAACCTGGAGCCAGCACAGGCACTAAAAATTTAGAACCCAATCTGTGATTCCATGGTTTGAGCTTTTAGATGTGCAGCGCTCAAACAATTGTTCTGAGCTGTTCATTGGCTTTCTCTTCCCGCTCCATCTCTGCAAATCCATTGCTTCCATCAAGTAATGCAGTAATTTATTGGTTTGGATGTCCTACTAGACTATATTTAGCTCAAACTACGGTTTGCAAACCCACTTCAGACGATGATTTGTGATTCTGGTATACCCCCCAATCACAAATCATGGTTTGTCAATTCAGACGCCAAGCCACAGTTCAGCTTCCTTAACTATGGTTTGGTGTGAAAGCTGGGTGTTATGCAATGTTTAGTTTTAAAACAATAAACCCTGTTTGCCGGCTTTCTGCCAGACATTTCTCCAAGTTGTTTCAAACCTTCCTCAGCCATCATGCAGTATAGTGGCCTGGCAATGGAATGGAATGGAATATTGCATAGCTAATGATGATGAATAATTTCTGCCCTTCTTTCCACAATAGACAGAATGTGCCAACTTCATCAGAGTCCTACAGCCTTACAACAGGACCCATGTTTATGTCTGCGGTACGGGAGCTTTCCACCCAGTCTGTGGCTACATAGAGCTTGGAACACACAAAGAGGTAATTTAATCCACTCCCAAATGGTGCATGACAAGGAATGGCTCTAACTTTCCCTCGCATCCATCATTCCCTTGAAAATACAGTCTATGGCCATATAAAAAAATGATCTGACAGCCCTTTATACAAACAATGGGGCAATGTTAAGTTTTTGCCAGTCGTGTAAGAACTCATGTTCTCACAGTTTTGATGTGTGCATATTGCACGTTAGCAAACCTCTGCGCTCAAACAAGGTGATTAATATCATTCTGCACAGGCTGGCTATACCAGGTGATTAATGGTGCAACGGGCCCATTGAACCCAGATGCCTTGCATGACCTTCCCCAGCAGGGAATGGTAGCCAGAGAAAAGAAGCACACTAGGCCCATTTAAATGGGCAGGCTAGAAAGCTGGATTTGGATATTGGCAACTCCAGTCTGCTAAAACATGTTTCTCTCTGGACCTCTCTCCATCCTTAGAGTGGAAGCCAGTCTTGTGTCGATAGTTCCATTGGGGAGAGGGAGTCTTGCTGCACTTTCGGGGCTCATCGCACTAGCCACCACTGGCACAACTCTTTAGTTGAATGTGGCCCAGAGCTTGTTAGAGGATACATGGAATGAGCATTCCAAAGTACGTTCTACACGGATGCTACAGAAATTGAGCAATAATAATATTAAGTAAAGGAATGGCATGCCTCCATTAGGTGTGCTGGGGACTGAGAGTTCTCTGCCACTGTGCGGTTTTTGTTTTGAGATTGATTGCACATTTAATGAAACAGTGTTGTATTTTGTTTCTGCTTTTGCATCATGTTGCTAATGCTTAATTTTGAATGTTTACAGTCCTCCACCTCGGGACCTTTAGCTGAAGGGCAGGTTCTGAAAGCTTTTAATGTGTAAATAAATAAATAGATAGATAAATGAAGGCTGCCTCTGATGGTGGGAATGACTCTGAGACACATAGTCAGCACCCCATTGAGACAAAAACAAAAGGGGGGAAAGCGGGAGAGAAGGAATTTATCTTGCAAGAGCCTCATAGCTGAGTGTAGGCTTCCTCTATACAAAAGCCAAGCTGTGCTGTGGTGCCAAGTTCTTTCTATCTAATTCTGTAGCTTCAAAGGGCCAGATGACCATTATACTAATCTTTGTAATTATCAAACAACACACTTGCGATTTGTTGCGAAACGAGACTCTAATCTCCTGTTGTGGAAGCAAAAATCTCAAGATGTTCTTCCTTCCTCTAATGAGTTTTTCATGCCTGCTGGTCAGCCTTTGAGACCTGCCAGCTACCTGCCGTCCTGGGCCATTCTGTAGAAAGATAAATGTCTGGCTGGTGGTCAGATGGCTTACAACCTGGTTTTAAACTATGCAAGGCTCTCTCCAGAAGGGTCAGAGAGTTCAGCACAAGGAGATTAAAAAAATCTAGGCCTTCTGCCATTGCAGTCGATGCCAAGTCTAATTTCATGGAAGCAAGATGGCCGTGCTTTTGGTTATTGTAAAGCTTACAGATGTGAGACCTACCCGGCTGAATCAGACTAGAGTTTTAGCCAGAGGCCACCGGGGAACTTACACAGCGGGTAGGAAGAGTGCAGCTATCCCGGGCTGTTCCTTCCCTGCAGCTGATCTTAACAGGTATACTTCTTTGGAACATGGCAGTTCCATGTTGCTATTGCCACCAACTGCCTTGCCCTCCAGGACACCTGAAACCCTTCAGGTTTTGGCCTTGCAAGGTTATGTATCATTCACCGGTAACCCCACACATTTTAAACCAGGCTTTCTTGTATGTAAAAGGTCTGAAGAGTTCATTATCCTGGAGGGATAGCATGCTAGTCTTTCAAAGCAGTCTCTTAGCACCGTTCAGGTGAAGAGAGTCATGAAGAAGAGGAGCAGCTGCAGTTCACAGATATGCATACCTGCAAATGAACTCTGAGCTCAGGTGTCAGTCTTCTCCCTAAGCACCAACACCTCCATTCTCCAGAGACTCTGCCTTTCCTTCTCCTGCAGCAGCTACCACCTTCTCCAGCCAGAAACAGCTGTAGAGCTGTCAGATTGATTGATTAGCGCGACCTGCTAATTGGATTTACGGTCCCCAATTAGCTCTTTACTGCCGGGTCCAGCACACTTCCTCTGAGTGCCTCTGCTCCATCTCCCGTCCGTCCAGTCACGCTCTAGCAGAGTTTAACACAGCGGGAAAGCTATCACTTAGCTTCCACTAGCTTCCAGACAAACCACACAGAGTACAGGTTTGTCTATTTACAGTCTTTATTCCGACATTCCCCAGAAAACTCCTGGGCTTCTTGCAGCCATTACAAACTGCGACCTTCTTCCCTCAGAGACCGAGAGGAATAGAAGAAACTCCTCCCAGCTTCGAAAACTGACGTCAGAATGCTGAGGCATCATGGGAACAACTTAACCTGTTAAGCTCCAAACCCCACAGAGAATGTCCTGTTGTTTTGCATGGTTCCAGGAAGAGGTGGTGCCTTTCCATCCTTCCCTTCCTTGGATCCCAGCACAAAGTGAGAGGATGCAAATGGAGGAATGGGCGGTCCTTTCACTTCTGTGACTGGTGGGATGCCTCCTTCACTTTCCCTCACTGCAGGAGGCAAGAGTAGTAGTCAGGCAGTTGAGTTGAAGTGGGTGGAAAGTACAAGACCAGCCTGTCAGTTCAGCTGCAAAGTTGTAGGGAAACTTTTATGTGAGTTGTCCTATTACGCTAAGCCTTCCTTTGCCTTTAGGAAGATAAACATGTCAGTACACATATATGTTGTGACCGGGCTGTGGCTCCATTGAGCAGGGTGTAAACCTTGTACTGTGAAAAAGCAGAGGTATCACTGAGCATCCCATTGCTACGCAGCTTGACAGAGCTCTCCCCTTGCCCAAACTAGGCTGACTTGTAAGATATACAGCATCACCAGTTTAACGCTTTGCTTTTCAGAGACAAGAACATAAATCTGCACATGAAAGGGCAATATTAGGCAGCTATAGAAAACGGCAAAGAAAATCTGAGCTGTATAATTCAGTTTGCTGCCTTTTCCTATATGGGCTTTTACGTTAGAAATCAGACCGCTCCTGGACTAATGAAAATATCCTTTATACGCAGGATGTGGCATTCAGATTTGATGCTCACAACTTGGAGTCTGGCAGACTGAAATGTCCTTTTGATCCTCAGCAGCCGTTTGCATCTGTCATGGCAGGTAAGAGTTTAGCAGAAGCAATGATTTCGCGCTCATCATAGTATAAGAAGAACATTCAGTTTAAAACCTGGTGTTGCATATTGGCTGAGTGACTCTTATGAACCAGGAAGTCCCCTTTCCTGTAATGAACCTGCTATATGGCAAACTAAGACTCAGTCCACTTTCCCCCTCTCCAGTCTCCAACATTGGGCTAATAATGGCAACCTTCCTTTGCAAGGTTGTCGTAAGGATTACAATGCATGCACTTGAAAGCTGTCTATAAATAAATGCCAAAATACCTACAGGAAGAAATATACCTCTGAATACCCGTTGCTAGAACCTGCAGGAGGGATGGGAGTCATGGACTAGATAAGCCACTGGCACGATCCAGCAAGCTCTTTATTGGTTTTTAGTATTTTGGTGGAAAATACTAGGTAAAATTAAAAGGAAAATTCCTTGGATGATTAAGATCTAGGTTTGGGTCAACTGCTCTTTGGTGAGAGAGCCCTAGCAGAGATTTGAAATCACAAAATATGCAGCAAAATACAGTGTAGGAATATAGACTGTTAGACCTTTGAAATATAAGTTGCTTCCCTTAGCATAGAAAAGGGCCACATCTTTGGTAAGTTAAAACCTCCTACAAACTCTTCAAAGTTCAGATACGTGTGCTTTTTCACATAGCATTCAGAAAAGACAGGCAGTAAAACGTACGTTCCAAAGTAGCGAGAGTTTTAAAATTATTTGTATAGAAATATAAAAATGGCTTACTTAAGTCGTGCACTCCAGTTTAGACCTCCTTGCTGATAGGGTTCACATGGTGGACTGGGAGAACCAAGAGTTTGGTAACCCTTCCTCCCAAGGTAAGGGGGGTGACCTAGCCTGGCAGGACAGCTTACTCTATTGTCTTAATTAGAGTTAAGCATGTTGGTTATATTAGCCTGGATATCCCACACTCTTCTATGGTTATTATGAGCTGCTTCCAGTCATCTCTGAGCTAGAGAAATATTATACAGCTTCATATGGAACACTTATCTAATTTATTTGAAGTAAAAAAAAATAAACCATACAGGGAAAGTTCCCCTGGATGGTTAAGTCCAGTCAATGGGGTGCGGTGCTCATCTTGCTTCAGGCTGAGGGAGCTGGTTTTTGTCTTCAGACAGCTTTTCTGGGTCATGTGGCCAGCATGACTAAAGTGCTTCTGGTGCACCAGGACACCGTGACAGAAGCCAGAGTGCAAGGAAATGCTGTTTACCTTCCCACCACAGTGGAACCTGTTTATCTACTTGCACTGGTGTACTTTCGAACTGCTAGGTTGGCAGAAGCTGGGACAGAGCAATATGAGCTCACCCCGTCTTGGGGATTCGAACCACCAACCTTCCGATCGGCAAGCCCAAGAGGCTCAGTGGTTTAGACCACAACGCCACCTCCCGTCCCATGTATTTGAATGTATTTTAAGAACATGCCTGTCATAATTAACATAGCCAGTTTTTCCAAGCTCCTTCATTTATGTCTTATTTGTGTATGCATTTCTCTCTCTGCTTCTCCACACTGACCTTTCCTCATCACTTTCCAGGCACAGGCCATGCTGTAAAGCCCCATTTCTGAGTGTTCATTTCCCCCTCCATGAAAACCCGCTCTTCAAAGCTGAACTGGAGCAACCAGAAATCCAAGGAAAACCAGAATTGCCATTTGTCATGCTCCAGCTTTAAAGAGAGGGTTTTCATGGGGAAAGCTCCAAAAAAGAAAGAAAGAAAATAAAGATTACTTGGAGCTTCAAAGCATGGACCTGTGCCTGGAAGCGAGCAAAAGTAAAGTGTGGACAAGCCCTAAGGGACATGCATTCACTTGCAGAAAGGCCTGTTTCTTACTAGGGCTGAGTGAAAACAACTCCCCCAAATTCTCTACTCTATTTGTAGGTGGCACAATTAGGGTGGGTGGGAATTTGTCCAATAGATTGGGGGGGGGGGCTGATATTTTCTTCCCCTGAGGTATTTTGGCTCCCTCAATGTAGAATGAAACCCTTTTTAGCTCATATTGTGGAATGAAGGATTTGGTCAGAAAATCATTTTTTTTCTGAGAAATTTCAACACAACCCTGTGTACAAAAATGGCTGCTAACCTAGCCCCACTTACCTGGAAGTAATGAAGTCACTGAAAGGAATAGGACCTACTTCTGAGTAGACATGATTAAGCTTGCACTGTAAGACACGACATGAATGTGCAATATTGCCCAGTCTTCTTCCTGCCTTTGAGTAGAGTCAGATACTTGCTGTCATGCACTGTAAGACTAATTCCTCTGTTTCTGCATGTACTTTGGCTATCTTTGTCACAGTTATTGTTTCTGAGCACCTCCACATTTTCATTACTTGTCCATCAAGTTGTATTCCTTACAGAAGATAAGAGAGATCCACCCTGGCATTCTTACTTGTGCCAAAAGAGAAGTTTCTTTGAAGGATTGGTCACAGTGTATTTATAAAAAGAATATGACTAATGTTCACCCTTTATTCTCGGATAACGAGATTGATGATTCCTATTGCCTGACCCTGCTGAGGTCCCAGACTTCCATTATTAAAAAACAGCAACAATAGGACTTGTCTGTCTTGGAATGTTTTACCTCTTTTAAATGACCTTAAAGCATTCTTTAAAGACAGCTTGGAAAATTCCCCTAGTCTCCCTTTTCTTTGATACAAAGGCAATGATTTATTACAGAATTAAGCAATGTTCTAAGAAACATTGCTGCACCTTTGAAATGTCACAAGGAGAGGATGCATCAATAGCTGAGTTGGTGGAAGCATAATATATCTAACAATGAATCTGTTCTACGAACAGAGTCCACTTTTAGGATGTGTCCAAGTGTCCAGGGCTCAAATTGCAAACCCTGTGGCCAGAGACTCCAGGGAGGTGGGTTTTTAAGGACACCTACCAACCAAGGGACGTGGGTGGCGCTGTGGGTAAAACATCGATGCCTAGGACTTGCTGATCGTATGGTTGGCGGTTCGAATCCCCACGGCGGGGTGAGCTCCCGTTGTTCAGTCCCAGCTCCTGCCCACCTAGCAGTTCGAAAGCACTCTTAAGTGCAAGTAGATAAATAGGTACCGCTTTATAGCGGGAAGGTAAACGGCGTTTCCGTGTGCTGCGCTGGTGCTGGTTCGCCAGCGGCAGCTTCATCACGCTGGCCACGTGACCCAGAAGTGTCTTTGGACAGCGCTGGCTCCCGGCCTCTAGAGCGAGATGAGCATGCAACCCTAGAGTCAGACACGACTGGCCCGTACGGGCAGGGGTACCTTTACCTTTACCTTACCAACCAAGGCAAGATTTAAGCGAAGGGAGGTGGAGCCAGATGGAAACTGGCAGTTTAGAGAACTGAACCAACTATGTCATGCAGCCCATGAGCCATACCCTGGGATCACCTTCCTATATCAGTACAAATCTACATCTGAGTTACAGCAGGGAAGGGATTCAAACAAAATGTGAAAAATAGGCAGGAGGAATGCACAACAACCTGGTCAAAGGCAACCATTAATGCAGATATTTTACAGGTGAGAATCACTGCAGTTGAGAGAGGAACCATTTTCCCAAAGGCAGCCAAGAGATAATAATAATTACAATAATGATAAACAGTCTTAATGAACAAGTTGTGCCAGCACTCTTAAACATAAAGTTTCATTTTAGAGCAGGGGAACATCAGGGCTCCGAGATATGCAACTTGTCCATTGATCAGTCAATTAAAAATAGGCATGAGAACATAAGAGCCCTGTTGAATCAGGTCAAAGGCGCATAATCCCTAGCATCCGGTTCGCATAGGACCCTACCAGATGCCTATGGGAAGACCGCAGGCAGAACTTGAGGGCAGCAGCATTCTTCCTCGTTGGAATTTCTGGTACTGTGGTCTTTTTGTTACTGGATAATTGAGATCCAGAAATCCTGTATGATCTTCTGTCCACCTTCTGCCCACAGCCATGGTGAGGCTTTAGCCACCTTCAGGTCAGATGAGAATTGCGGTGTAACATCTGCTCCCCCTCCCTTGATTTGCAGGTGATTTGAGCAGTTTGGGGTTGGCCAGGGAAACTGACAGCTTTCAGTTCAAGCTTCCACTCAGGAGCCATTGAAAATCCACTGCTTCTGTACCACCAGCAAAGGGTGGAAAACAGTGCCCATTCTGTGCCAGGATTTGGGTACAGAATCATCATATCCTAGGCCAGGCCAGCTGAAATCAAAAGCTCCCTGCATGGCAACTGTTTTATTATTGTGCAGTGGCTCATGGTGTGGTTTGCTCCGCTTTCTCCACATCGCCACAAACATTTGGAAAGGCAGGCTCTCAGGCTTTAGATGGAATTGGTACAGCAGCTTTCTGCCACCACTTAGACTTGGAGCAACTTAAAGCAGACTCCAGTGTGGCAGTGCCAAAGAGGAAAGGCAGCCTTTAATCTCCAGCTCTTTCTATGTGGGAAAGCTTACCGCAGGAGTGGCAAGAACAAGACAGGCTCCTTGGCAAATACATTGTTTGAAAGCAGGGCCCAGGATGAAGGGACTGGTTCCTGTGTTTGCTGTCTTCATTCATCTTTTTTTTTTAAAATAAATTTTTATTGATTTTCCAACATAAATTAAAGACAATACACTACACAATACATGAACAAACAAACATATAAACACGTATAATTTCATAACCTCTTTTTCATTCACCCTATTTCACCGACTTCCCCATGCCTCCCTTTTCTGCATCCCTATTTAATAATTTTCTTCAGCAACCCCTCACTTCTATTAACTTAAAACTCCTTTCCTTTCCTTCTTCTCTTACCCAATCATTTACAGCTGTAATCTTATTTTTTTCATTACCCTTGACATTTTAGCATTCATTAATTTTATAGTAATATTTAAGATAAACTTTGAATTTCTTCCGATCTTCTTCCACCGTCTCTTTTCCTTGGTCACGGATTCTGCCTGTCATCTCAGCCAGTCCCATATAGTCAATCACCTTCGTCTGCCATTCTTCCAGTGTGGGTAGTTCTTGTGTCTTCCAATACTTTGCTAAGAGAACTCTTGCTGCTGCTGTCTTCATTCATCATGCCAGCTCTTCTGAGGCACACGCATGGACACAGCTTGCAGGGGCCAGATGCAAAGGGGAAGAGGGGTGGATTGTCATGGGCAAGGATCCCTACCCTTTCTGAAGAATTGAATGATGGAGACAGTCAGCAATGTGTCCCCTTCTTAGAGACTTCATGGAAGAAGATGGAATCCCAAGGAACAGTGGCTGTATCAACAGAAATGTATTGTCCCAATCAAGGGAAGTTATATTCTGCCTTGGTCAGACCACACCTGTCCTGGGCACCACAAGGATGTTGACAAGCTGGAACATGTGCAAAGAAGGGCAACCAAGATGACCAAGGGTCTGGAAACCAAGCCTTATGAGGAATGATTGGGAGTGTTTAGCCTGGAAGAGAGGAGACCAGAGCCGTCTTTCCCATAGGGCTTAGTGGTGCATTGCGCCAGGGCGTGGTCTCTCGGGGGTGCCCCAGCGAGTGCGGGAGCTGTGCAGCTTTGCCGGCGGCCTCCCCTTTCCCTGCACGCCCACCAGCTGTGCCCCATCAACCAGATGGCTGACGGGCGTGCAGCTTGCTTCCCAAGCCTCCACAGGAGGAGAGCGATCCCTGCAGAGGCTTAGGATGGAAGCTGCGCCCAGTCAATTATATGGCTGGCAGTGCACAGCTTGCCCCCCCCCCCACTATCCGTGGTAATTTGGGGGCGCTGGGTAGATATTTGCACCCCAACGCCGTATCTGCTAAAGACAGCCCTGGAGGAGACTGAGAGGAGATATGATAGGCATCTTCAAATATCTCAAGGGCTGTCACGTGGAAGAGGGAGTAGGCTTGTTGCTATGGAGGGTAGGACTCAAACCAATGGCTTCAAGTTACAAGAAAGGAGATTCCAGCAAACATCAGGAAGAACTTTCTGACAGTAAGAGCTGTTTGACAGTGGAGCAGACTCCCTTGGGAGGTTGTGGACTCTCCTTCCTTGGAGGTTTATAAGCAGAGGTTGGATGGCCATCTGCCATGTCTGCTTTAGTTGAGATTCCAGCATTGCACAGGATTGGAGTCCCAGCTCTACAACTCTATGATTCTATGACAAATTCCATCTTCTATACAATTATTAATGGTACCTTCAGTTTTTTCCGATGAACATGGTGGATGTGACAGCCAGACTGAAGAAATGACTTCCGTCTATTGTTGCTTGTATATGTTTCTCTGTGAAATCTGCAGCTAGAGAGGGTCTTCTCCCTACA
This sequence comes from Podarcis siculus, assembly GCA_034642415.1. Taxonomy (NCBI): domain Eukaryota; kingdom Metazoa; phylum Chordata; class Lepidosauria; order Squamata; family Lacertidae; genus Podarcis; species Podarcis siculus. The sequence goes on from JAXCMG010000068.1 coordinate 343,812, forward strand.
CACACACACACACACAGAGAGAGAGAGAGAGAGAGAGAGAGAGAGAGAGAGAGAGAGAACTTTTCTCTCTTAATGAATCTCTTTGGGCTTTCCTTGGAGTGCCCTCAGCTGTTTTATCTGAGACCGAACTCCTGCAGTCACTTCAGATGCCCTTTAGGGGAAGTTTGGCAGCAATGGCACCTGGGAATTCTTTGGAAGAATCACACGGAGAAAAGCTGGTGTGTGAGCCAATGTTTGAAAGGGAAGGGCACTGTAATGATGCAAAATGGAAATAAATCTGGAAATGACTTAAATGAACATTATCCTTTTTTTTGGAAACCCGCTTGACAAAGTGCACCCAAACAACTTAACTGATGCACGCAAGCACATCGCTTCTTACATATGCCACTGTTATTTCACTGTTCCATGTTCTCTGTCTTCTAACAATCCACAATCTCCATGCTCTTCATAGGAGCTAACAGGCATGCAGGAGATCAAAGAACAAGCCAAGTGCTGAAAGGTCCTTGTCACCAGAGGTTAAAGCGAGATGGGCTGTTTCTTTTAACCCTTTTATCAGTCACTGAGCATGTCTGTCAGTTAGCAGACATTAATTACACCATTCATTCTTCATTACGACTCCTACCTTTCAGAAAGTGTTGTGATCACTGCACAAAGGACTTGTGTCATCTGAAAATGGGGAAATTAAAAAACACACACACTCTTCTGTTTGTTAATAATAATAATAATAATAATAATAATCAGACTGTATACACATAAAGCATACTTTGTTTTATCAAATTTCTATAGACACCATTAGATGTAATGCTAAAACCATGACTGATGCTGAAAACAGCCTCTGGTGATCTCCCCCCCTCTTCCTTTCTATACTATCTGGAAGAGTTTGCCTTGTGCTCTGACATTCTGCATTCTTCCTCCCCTCTCCATATCATCGCCTCCAGTCGCAGAGAAGGGTACAGGACCAGATAAGTTTTGCTAAATGTTGCATGGGGACGGGGAGATAAAATGCACAGCTAGTGCTTTGTATGTCAGCCACATGTTTACAATCACATCTGGTTTGGCCCTAAATCAAGGATTTGGACATTTTCACATTGATTTTTTTTTAAAGTGTTTTGAAGTTGTTCTTTCAGCCATTATAGACGGTGCGTACGGAAGTTGGTAAGCTCAGGTGTCCACAGATGTCAAACGGTGTTGGAATAATTTGAAAACAATGGGGTCAAATGGATATAGAAAAATAAGCAGAGACAGAGGATTTGCTTGGTAGGGATACTGCATGCAAATCATGTTTTGGATAGTGTAAGAAGCTCACAGTTATTGAATGGAGGGCTGTCTGTCTTCCTGTCACTTGATGCAATAATTAAACACCTCACAAGTCTTCTGCTTTAAAGTGCTGCTCCTGGTTTGCAGTATCAGCTGATGCAAGTGAATTTGTAGATGGATTCGGAATGCTGTCTGAACAGAACCTCTGGATACGGAAATGGCATCGCTCCCTCATTGTATAATGTGCCCTCGATTTCCCCCAGATGTTGTTGGGCTACAACTCCCATCATCCCTGAGCTCTGGCCTTGCTAGCTAGGGGTGATGGGAGTTGTACTTCAACAACATCTGGGGACCCACAGGTTGAGAAAGGCTGGAACAAAACAGCACCACACAGGTGAACAAAGCACCCACAGGTTAAGTGGAGCCCTGAGATTCGCAGAAGCATGTAAATCTTTTTTGTAAAAAGTCTATAAGTGGGAGAAACTCCCAAAACACCCCAATAGTGTGATCCGATTGTGCTTAGCTGCCACAGAGTGCAGAGTGTGGCTGGGTTTTGGGGGGCTGTGGGGGCGCAAAGCAGACTGGAATGGAGAAGGGGCATGGCTGATGGAATGGCACACTGCAACATTTTGTTGCAGCTGCCACTTGCTCCTCTGAATTTCAGATTCAAGGGACGTACAATGGGAGGCCATCCTCTCCACTCTCCAACTGTGAGCATTTGGCTGCCCACTGGAATGCTGGAGTAACTGAGCAATCTAGGCAGGTTGTGTGTGTGTTTTTTTAATGAAAGTAAAGTTTTTGGCTCCAGGGAGGAGAAAAAACAACAACATTTTCAATGGTTCTGAGATCACAGGCCTACGTGCCTCTTTTGAGATTGTCTACAAAATAAGAGCGACCACTGTCTGCATGCCTTAATCCTAAATAATGTGTTTCTGTTTGTTTTCCATTTGTAGATGAATATCTGTATTCTGGAACGGCCTCTGATTTCCTTGGCAAAGACACTGCTTTAACACGTTCTCTGGGTTCGTCACAAGACCACCATTACATCCGGACTGATATTTCAGAACATTACTGGCTCAGTGGTAAGAGAACTTAGCATGTGTCACTAGGGAACGCACAGTCTCTGTTTCTGAGCCCAGAAACCTGTTTTACTGCACAGTCTAGTTGTCATCTATACAACTGCAGACGCAGACATCCTGACGTATTTCCTTCTGTTGCATTCAAGGCCACAACCCAACCCTCTGCAGGTGCTCTGAGAAACACCTGGAACTTCTGTACAGGGCAGTTCCATGTTTGGAATAGATATGTGTATATGCGTAACTGTTTGTGCCACTGCAGCCAACAAATTACCATTGAAATTTACATCTCTAAAGGTAAAGGTAAAGGGACCCCTGACCATTAGGTCCAGTTGCAGATGACTCTGGGGTTGCGACACTTATCTCGCTTTACTGGCCGAGGGAGCCAGCATACAGCTTCTGGGTCATGTGGCCAGCATGACTAAGCCGCTTCCGGCGAACCAGAGCAGCGCACGGAATCACCATTTACTTTCCCGTCGGAGCGGTACCTATTTATCTACTTGCACTTTGACGTGCTTTTGAATTGCTAGGTTGACAGGAGCAGGGACCGAGCAACGGGAGCTCACCCAGTCATTGCGGGGATTCGAACCGCCGACCTTCCGATCGGCAAGTCCTAGGCTCTGTGGTTTAACCCACAGCTCTAGCTCTGCAGAAATATCAAGAAGCCATAAAATCCTGACCTAGGAAAGCAGCTTAGAATGCAAAGCCTACACTTCATTAGGTACCTTGATCTAAGGCAGATTTGATGCTCATTGGCAGAGTAGCCCTGGCATCTCCAGTTAGGGCTGGGAATATTCCCTTCCTGCAACCCTGGAGAACTGTTGTTAGTCACTGGTTACACAATTGCTGAGCAACATGGAGCGATGGTCTGCCCCAAAATAAGGCAGCTTCCTATGTTCCAGTTTTGCCTAGGCAGACAGGCACCCAAGAAAAACAGAACGTGCAGCAAAGTTAGACATGTGTGTTCTAATCTGGAGTTTTCCAAATAAACCTGGCTGCAGGTACAATCACACAGGCTTCCAGATGCAGGCTCCACACCAGCAGGTGGGGCTTGGCTGTACTTTTCTGTTCTTACACCCAACCATTCCTCCTCAATTTTCCGTTCTGGGTATGCATGCAGATGTTTTATACCCACACATCTAATTGAAACGAAAACAAGCAAACGAAAACAGAAACTGTGCAAAAGCAAACACTACCGGCCTCAATTATCATGCCTCACAATGGGCAAAATGGAAGCTTGTGTTGTTGTTTGGGGTGGGGTGTTGCAATTTCAATTTGCATTTTTTTAAAAAATGTTAATCCTGAAGTCTTCAGCAAGAGTGAAATGCCTTGCGTGTATAAGGCTTCTGCAAAAATGACAATGAGGTTCTTCACAAGATCTGTGAAGTAGTAGCAGCAGTAGCATTTTTTTTCATTAATGTATGTAATAGAGGAGAGCAAGAATATTTCTCCCTTCTCTGCCCTTCCTGCAGGAGCCCAGCAGGGCTTTGGATAAAGTGGTTGATCTGGCTTTACTTTTTACTGGCACCACCCACCCAATTTAGGAATGCAGCCTTCATGTATGTCTTTTAAACAGTTCATTTTAGATCAAAACCAGTTATCTGTATCTCTCTGAAACAGTGAGGTTGAAATCCAATCTCCTTAGATAGGAACATCTCTCTTTTGGACCATAAAGGTACATTTCATGCCTGCAAAAAGCAGTTTAAATACCACTAAGGGGAACATTAAAAGAGCTTCCTAAATGGAAGTACTGCTTTTCCTTTCCTAATAAGATAATTTTTAAACACTAGTGAACGCTTTTAAAAATCACCACATGCACACACACACATATACACACACTCTCGAGCAATACCCCAAACCGCAGACACAGATTTAAAGACACATTTTATACACAGTCCGTCAACCGGATATTTAAATGTGTTTCTTTTGGCCATTAATTGTCTCTTCCATGGAGGACCTGGCTTCCCATAATTCAGGGTTACTCTGCGGTTGTGATGGATGACTTGCAAAGCAAAGATCTCCTGACCAAAAGAACATGGTGACTTCCCAGCAATGCACAGACGGGCCATTGTATGCCTTGCAGCCTTCAGCAAGACAATGCCCTGCTTTTTGAATTCTCACTCCCTGGCAACCTTCACTGCATTTCTGTGCGCTGATCCTGTATCCTATGCCCTCCTTAATGGCAAGATATAAAGCCGCCCCTGAAGGTGTCCCATCTTTTTGTCACTGAGCTCTTTTCTTGCACAAATCTGATAGAAATCAATGGAAGTGGCTCTGAGTGGGGAAGCCCCCCGCCATAGCAGACCCATGGTGGCTGTGCTGCTGGCCTAAGTGGTCAGAAGGGGATGGTAGGAATGGCCTCCCTGAAAGGTCACAGTGACACTTGCCTGAGAAATGGCTCTATGCAAGCAAGTGAAGGGAAATGGGAATTGGAAGCAGCTTTGGAGCTTCTGGAGAAATGTAGCAGAAAAGAGAAGTCAAGGCGAAACCATCTGTATGTCTGTCCTGGAATGAAGAAAGAATCAGGGAAGAGGTTAAGGACAGCCTCTGAGGACACAGGGAAGCATCATAGCAACAACTAGATGGAGCAGCTGAAACAATGTCCCCTCCCCAGCCTCCCTCTCTTTCACAGTGGTGCCGGAGTGAGCCTCTTGGGCTTGCTGATCAGAAGGTCAGCTGTTCAAATCCCTGTAACGGAGTGAGCTCCCATCACTCTGTCCCAGCTCTTGCCAATCTAGCAGTTCGAAAGCACACCAGTGCAAGTAGATAAATAGATACCACTGTGGTGGGAAAGTAAATGGCGTTTCCATGCGCTATGATTTCCATCACAGTGTACCGTTGCACCAGAAAAGGTTTAGTCCTGCTGGCCACATGACCCGGAAAGCTGTCTGTGGACAAACGCTGGCTCCCTCAGCCTGAAAGCGAGTTGAGTGCCGTAACCCCAGAATCACCTTTGACTGGACTTAACCGTCCAGGGGTCCTTTACCTTTTTACCTTTACTGTGGCAGGCGCACAGTCTAAAGCAGATATAGTTGTGACACAGATGCGATTGCAAAGCTGCTCCCCTTGACTGCCTCTTGGGTCACACCAAGACCATGGAGAGGGGGACATCACTTCAGAAGTCCCTTCGGAGGGGAAGCACTAGCAGGGGAACTGTTACATCGTTCGATACGTATTTCTCGTTGGCCATTGGGAATGCGGAGATGTTCCCTGGCTTCACCATTTAGTATTTTTGAACACGGACCTTTAGGGCCAGAGCAGGTGCTTTCATCCAGTGTTGCTTTGCAGCTTGTTGCTTGTGGTTTCGGCACAAGAATGCTGCATGAGAAGCCTGGCCTTGGCTCTGATAGAGTTCTCGATTTTGTTGGACTGCCTGGTTGTGGGATTCTTATGGGCCACGTCTCTCTGGGTCACCCTATCGAGCTGAGGCAGATATCCATGTGTTGCACAGATGTAGGAGCCAGCCATTGGGGAACCGCACTGCAAAGGGAACCATATTAATTGGTTTCAAATGCATTTGAAAGGAACACATTGGCTTAGAGCTGGACATTGTTAGAGCTCCTTTACCCTTAACCATTGTCTCTACTGGATGGGGCTGATTGGAGTTGCATTCTGGCATCAGGCAGAGAGCAACAGGTTTCCACTCCTGGCTTGAATGCCAAAACATTCGTATGGTGCCATGAAGACTTTTCACAGAAGAAATGAGTGTTTCATTAGTATATTATAGTTCAGGCTTCCTTTCTTCAAAGAGATGGTTGAGGATGGTCCATGTGGTGGCAGTGGGAATCATATTTTATCCCTCATAACAATCCAATGAGGTAGGTTAGACAAAGGAATAGGATCTCATCCAAGGATCTTACCCACTGAACTTCACAGCTGAGTCAAATTACTTTTTCTTTTTGAAAGGATTTTAAATTTGAACCCAGGTCTCAGTCTCTAAGCACACTGGCCTATTCTGTTCTCTTCTGTTCTGTGTCTGTTAGTGTGTCTGAAATCTGACATCATGTCTTAAGTCGAATGCTTTTAGAATTTGTGTTATTCTGTTAAAGTTCAAGAGATTCCCAAAATTGCTTTCTCAATGTAATCATGTTTCACTCCAACAAAAAGACCACTATTAAAATTGACGTAAAGTTTGTATTTTCTGGGTGTTCTGGTGTCAAGAAATTGGCTGATGATAGTATTACAATTAAAGAAAACACAGACACATAAATATACACACACACTAAAGATTAAACCACCCATTCTTGTTTTGGCCTTCCATGAAAAATGGTGCACACTTAAGTAATTGTGCAATTAGTATTAAATTGCTTATATAGGAATGAGACAGATTTCCCCCTTTTCAGCTATATTCTGTTCTCTCAGCTGAATAGTTCAATTCACTGCAAGGAAAAGTCCACAGCTTAGTGGTAGAGAACAAAAACTCCCAAGTTCTGTTAACCCACATTTCCAATTAAAAGGATCCTAAGTAACAGGCAATAGGTCAGAGACTTCTCCCAGAGCTGACCTTGCTGACCAATGATCTGAATCAGCAGAGGGGAATTTCTTACGGCAAGAACTTCTTGCTTATAGTGGCAGGTCTCAGACGGACCAGTCCTTTCCCAGGCTTTTAAAAGAAGTTGAAGCCCTGTTATTTTATTTATTTAAAGGTGTTTATAAGCGGCTTACTATTTTAAAATCTCTGAACAACATAAAAGCAATAAACTTCATCATTAAAACAAAAATGCCACACAAACCCAGTAAAACAGTTGTATAAAAGCGCATGCAAACAAAGAAAAGTTGGAATTCCAGGAAGTCCAGTCGAACTCACAAACCTGAGATTAAGAGTCTTGTCTGGTACAAGACATAATTTTTGTGTTCCAAAACTCTGTGTTATGGGGCTGCGGTGGAACTAAAATGGAAGACTGTGCAAGCTTCTTCGCAATAAGTGATGCTTGCGACCTATAAAGTGTCCCTGTGCAAGATAATTAAAACACCAAGAAATTTGGGGAGCTCAGAGTCTTCACTCTCAGACTAACCTGCCTTATTGGTCTTTGCATGATCCTATGCAAGCCTGTATACTCAGACACAAGTCCTACTGAGTTCCATGAAACTTACTTACTCCCATGTAAGTGTGTATAACATTGCAGGCTCCCTGCTCTAATCTTACTCCTCCGAACCACTTTCTGCTGGGAGTGATACTGAGTAATGTGTTTCTCCTATTGCAGATTGCAGCAGAATTGATGCTACAGGTGGCTGCCTGTTGTGCCTCTGCATGAGTCTTTGCCTTGGCTTTGCCTCCTCCTCCTGATTTGCACAGAGATGTAGTGGAGCTTATATTAGCCCTTTCTTTAAAAGTGATGTGCATTGCCAACAATGATTCATTTTTAAAACTATTTAAGCGTGGTCTTGGGACTCTTGCTCAAAAACTTTTAAAAGGAGGGAGCTTGATGCCATGGAAAAGAAGCCAAGAATGTGTGAGGGCACATACACACAGACACATTGGCAGTGAGTTTAAATGCACACCAAAAGTCATGTCCACACCATGCTCTGGATTACAAATAATATTGACATAGTATCAATGCATGCTGGTCCAGTTCATGCAAACAGGAGTGAATCTGGCCTAAATGACAAAATGCTTGTAGATGAATGAGTGGTTTCCTATGGTAGCAAGCCAGGATGACTGAATGATCCTGGTGGTTAACAGTATGACAATGTTACCTTTGACTTCCATTCTTTTGTGTCATGGCCAGCATTGCATTAGAATCAGAAGTGTAAGACAAATTCTGATTGTTCAGTGAGGATATCACCTAGAGATTTAGTGTGGGGAAACTTTAGATTCTCCCGCTTTTGCTGAACTGCAGATCCCATCAGCTCCAGCAGTCTTGGCCAATGGCCAGGGGTGATGAGAGTTTTAGTTCAGCAATGTCCAAAGGGCCAGAGGTTCACCACACTTGACTTCAGAGAAAGAAGAGGTGAAGAGCACACAATGCCACCACCCAGGGATGGAGAAAACTGTGGCCTTCCATACGTTAGATGGATTCCAGCTGCTCCATCAGTGCCATCTGATGCTGGCTGATGGTCCATCAAGATCTGGAGGCCCCATTGTGGTTCAGGGTAACAAGTCTTCCTTCTGCACCAGTCTCAGTGTCTTGTGTCATCTCATAGGAGTTAGAAAACACAGATCAATGCAGTTACAATGTTTGGAATTTTGGGTGTCTTTTAGGAGCAAAGTTTATTGGACTCTTCCCTATCCCGGACACATATAATCCAGACGATGACAAAATCTATTTCTTTTTCCGAGAAGTTTCTCAAGATAGCAGCACCTCTGACAAAACCATCCTTTCCCGAGTTGGCCGAGTCTGTAAGGTGAGCAATGAGAATATATGCAAAACTCACTCTCTACAGTAGTTTTGTTTCCTCGATAAATATTAATTGCCCAAGGGAGGAAAAAACTTTCCTCAAAGTACTGTCTAGGCTACCTACAATAATATGGATTACTAATGGAGTCTCACATTCTCTCAACTGGTCCTGCACTGTTGGTTTGATAAGCCAGCTGTGAGTTTGGAATTCTTATATTTTCACAGTTGATAATGAAGTTAAATAGTAGCCAGTTTAATTACCTGCCTCTGAATAGTGAGACTCTCACGCTAGATTCACAAATCACCGCTAACCCAAACAAACTAATCCACTCCTGTTTTTTTTAGTTTTCCAGTATGTATTCGCTATTGCTTTCCCCCCATAGCATTGGGTCTGTGTTCTTTCAGCCATTCATCACCTTCTGCTCCAGTATATTGTTTCCCAGAATTCAAAGGGCTGTGCGGGGCTGCCCTTATATTTTCCTTGCATGAAACAACCTGGTCTGCAGCTTTGTGGTACTCTCACACTTTCTGGTTCCATCCACGTTATTTATTATGGCTAGAATCCCAAGAATGGGGCTCTGGGCTTGTGTTTCTCAAGCAACAAACCACTGCCACCATCACATGAGAAACCACTTTTGAAACTGGAGGGAATTTCCAAAGGAGATAGCATTGAGGGGAAGGTCAGCTGTTTAAAAACCTGGGTATGTTCAAGCTTTTGGGTGTGCCTGAAATAGCGCTTTGAATGCCAGCCAATATTTATACATTGCATGCTCTGCCCGAAGGGACCCAAGCCAAGGTATGAGCTTTAATGCACAACAGGTATCCCGGAAGAAAAGAACTGCAAAACGCAAATATGACCAAGCACTGTAAAATCAGTTTAAAGTCAACAGTCAATGACAACAGTAGTCAATCAATAACCGTCCCAGGTAGAAATCTCAGCAGCCAATGAAATACCCTTTTGACCACTAATTAAAACATTTTTTAAAAAGGAGAAAGATTGCTTGCAGACCAAGGAAGTCATCAGCCCTTTGTGGCTTTTGGCCGATGTCACACTGGCCATGTGACCTGGAAGTGTCTGCGGACGGCGCCAGCTCCCGGCCTCTAGAGTGAGATGAGCGCACAACCCTAGAGTCTGTCAAGACTGGCCCATACGGGCAGGGGTACCTTTACCTTTACCTTATTTGTGGGACAGCCTCTCCTGGTATGCCCCACAGAGGACCTTAAGGTCCATGAATAATCATAGTTTAGAGGTCCCGGGCCCTAAGGAAGTCAGACTATCCTCCACCAGGGCCTTTTCAGTGATGGCTCTGACCTGGTGGAATGCTCTGTCCCATGAGACTAGGGCCCTTCAGGATTTAACCTCCTTCCATCGGGCCTCTAAGAAAGAGCTATTCCACCTTGCCTTTAATTTGAATTCAGTCTGATCTTTTATTTCCTTCCCTTCTCTTCCCTCCCCCTTCCCCTTTTATGAAAATCACCCGCTCTGAGACCCCACAGCTAATTCTCCCCTGGCCTCCTCACTGGCCCAAGTTCAGCCAGCTAGCCCTGGTGATTATCTAATGCTTATTTCCCCTACATTGATTTCTGAATTTTGAATTTTATTGTTATCCATGTTTTTATACTGTATTTTATGCTGCTTTTACAATTAAGTGTTTTAAATTTGTTGTTAGCCGCCCTGAGCCCGGTTTTTGAACCGGGAAGGGCAGGGTATAAATAAACATTATTTATTTATTATTATTATTATTATTATTATTATTATTATTATTATTATTATCAGGTGGATGTCCTTTTGGAACATGTTTCACAGCGCCATGCCAGGGCAGTGTTCCGTGGCAAATAAAGTGTTGTTCTTTCATCATTGTCTTGCTGCTTCCCCTCTCAACTCCTTGGAATAAACATGTTGCTAAAGGAAACACAGGCCAAACATAGATAAGTAAAGCAAGGAGAAAGGCGGCTATCAGTTCCACAATGTAAGAGAAAGGCGACTGACAGCTGTACAGTCCTCTAACTTCCTTTGCTCTTGTCTGGAAAGAGCTTCCAGGATTCCAGCCAAGTCCACTCACAGCAAGCCTTGAGCTCCTGCACTCCCTCCTCTAGTGCCCCATGGTGACCAAGAGGACACCAGAAACTCCCACTGATAATTAGCCATAGTTTATTACGTCATCCAAAACATAAGCCGACTGTTCATAAACTGTGGTGAGGTTCAATTAACCATCGTTAACCACCATTTGTGAAGTTTTGAACAACACAAGAAGTTGTGGTTCTCCTGAAGTCAAAACAAAAGCATCCAGCCTCCTCATGGGGGTGTTAGAAATTGTACTGGCACAAGGCTGGCAAAGGCTCAGTCTCATAATCCAAAATGGTGGGTTTTCTTTGTGTCCAAACCAGCCCAGATACTGTCCGAACAGCTCAACGTAAGGTCAGCACTTTCATCGGCTGGAATTTTTCTCCCTGCGGCAGGTGAAAGTTTAACTGGCACCTCCTTCCTTCTGTGAAAGAGCAGTGATGGGAAATGCTTCGCCAATTCCACGTCTGTCTTTGTAACCTTTTAAAGATGCAGGATCTCTGCCAGAAAAAGGGGGTGGGTACCTTAGTGGTAGTTTTATGAAGATAAAGCAAGATAAGGATAATTTGTCACACGGATTTTAATAACATATTCAAATCCATGCCAGGATCTGACTGCTGAGACCATAGCTCAGCTACAAAGTGTATGCTTTGCATATGTAGGGCATCTAGTTCAAGCCTTGACTCAGCTAAAGAAGCTCAAGATATGGGGAAGAGATTGACTGTAGACTCTCCAGAGTGGGAAACATTTTTCATTCCAGGGGGAAACATCCGTCTGTGGAAAACCTTGGGAGGGGGCACCTGCAAGTGGTGGGCATGCTATAGGATATCAGAGTTTGGCAATGGATGTGATTCTTACAGTTTGTACAGTAGGCTACATTTCTGCCATGGAAAGATTGCATGCTGAGGTCCCCCAAAACACCCCTACCCCAATAACTCACACATCACTCATAAATTTTTGTTTAAGGTTTTTGGCATAATTTTGGCCACAACTTTATTAACATACAAATTGTGAGTGGTTGCTTAGGCATTGGTTTTGACTATCTGTCCCCCCGCCCCCCCGCCTTGGGGACAGCACTGACTCCCGGATTGCAGCGAGAGCCAGTGTGGAGGAACAAGATCAGGGATAACTGGAGCTGCGGCACAGACCCTCAGCTTCTCCCCGCATGCTCCCAGGGGCTTACGCGGCCCAAACCCGATTCCAGGGGTTTAGACGAAAGGGTGGTAAGCCCCTGAATTCCTTTAATGGAATTCCTGTGCAGCAGCAGCATTTTGGAGGGGCAGGCACAGCCAATCCATACCCCTCCACCAACCAATTTAAACCAATGCCTAACCACCAACCTTACAAGTTGGGACGATTTGCTACGCAGTAGGCAAAAACCAAATGGCACACACTAATCAGCCAATTGGAAAAATTCCTACCAGGCCCCCGCACCAAGGCGGACGACCCCATGACAGGCATAGCAAGGTCAAAGCACAAGCCCAAACAAGGGAGGGAGGGCGGGTGATCTGATGCCCACAGCAAAAGAGAAAGCAGCTTGCGGTGAACCCTGCTTAAATATCCTCTGTTCCCCACCCCTAAATTGGCAACATCAAATTTACCCCAGCAACACCAACCCACCAATCCACGCCAGGCCCCTTCATTCTAACCTGCCTGGCAACTAAGGGGAGCTTTGTCCGGCCCCATCCGCAACACGTGCTCTCCTTTAGTGAGAACACGCTTTAGCAGTTTCTGCTCTCTGACAAACACACGTTCCCTCCATTCGAGCCATCAGAAGACATTACCGCTGTTTAAAGATACAATCTAGTCAGGCAAGGGCACTTGGGGTAGGTGTTGATCAGAACCAGTGAGAAGCATGGCCCAGGAGAAGAAGGTGTAGCCTGGGCCAGAGAGAAAGGCCAAAGGATTGTCACCTACCCCTGAGGCAGAGTCCAGTGCTGTACTGGTTAGGCTTTTGATCTGACTCAAGGAACGGCAGTTCTGGGCTCTTTATAGTGGATGATTTCTGTCTAACCCTCCCAAGGAACGGGTGAAGTTGTGGTCCTGGATGGCTGCAGAACCTCCATCACCACCGACATCACTAAGACACCCCCCCCACACACATGTATCTGCCCTTGAACGAACACCTGAAAGGGGTTCTGGATATAAATACATACAGTGTGAGTCCTGAAAAGGCCTCCAAAAGAGTAGAGAGAAAAGGATGGCATGCCACACAATGAACTGCTTCTCTATCAAATAAAAATGAAAAAATCCCTGGCCATAAGAAGCCACAACTGAACCCCTTCTCTCTGACATCCAGTTTCTTATGTGGAGCAATACGGTCTGCGTGGCTGAGCATTCAGTCGTGTGGTCCTTAGCCTGCTTTCTGAAGTGGCGCAGCTGAGACCCAGGTCTGCAACCTCTGTGAGAACCAGGGCAAAGGACAGAGTGCTGGCTAACGAGTGTGTGTTGCTGAGCAGCCTCTTTGCTTTTAAAGTGCTGTGGGAAGAGCCAGATCTCTAGGGCTGAGTACTGCCGATGGGCCAAGGTTCCCTCCCAGGCAACCTCAAAGGACCAAGTAGCAGAGGATGGGAGAGATCTCTGCATGAACATCTAGAGAACTGTTGCCAGGCAGAGTAGATAATGCTAGGATAGGTGGACCAGGATAGGCTTGACCAGTGCTTTTTTTCTTAAAGAAATGTTTAGAGCTGCTCTCATTTTCCTACTCATATTGAAATATTGCCCCTCAATGAGGCCAAACTTAGATTCACAAAATGTTTAGGGGTCCCCCCAGGAAAAAAAGCACTGGGTTTGACTCTGCATAAGGCAGCTTTATTGCAAAACTCTTTGTTGCCCCCCCCCCCCCCTTCCAAAAATTAAAAAGGGGACCTCTCTGGGTTTTTTTTAACCATATCTAGGGATGGTTGGAATGAATCTATTTCTGGTGTGGGTCACACACTGTACAGCTGCAATCCCTCGGCTCCTTTAGACCCTGTCACTCTTAGCTTGAGGGTGAGGCCTGCCTGCCTCGAACCTCTCTAGCCGAACAGATTGGGGGATCATTTGCAGTTGTGTGTGGGTGAGGCAGCTCCCTGGTCTGAGAATGGACAGAGCTGAGCACAACCATTGAGGGGAAAGGGTTAAACGGCGTAACCAAGTTGACACCAGGGCTTTACAGATGCTGTCCCTCTGGGTCAAACATCTGTCAACGTTTTCATCTTACCCAGTGATTAGAGGATTCAGATGTCCTGTAGTATTGCGTGGGTTTCTTTCACCATTTCTAATTTTGAGAAAATTATTTTTGTAATTTGTATTATTTTGACTCATGCTTCTTTCTTTTCTTTTTAAAAAAGAACCATCAAACCGCCCCCACCCCCCTGATTTTGGTTGCATCATTTTTCATTCTGCATATCACCTAGGGGATAGTGTTATAAATTGCGAGGAAGTTCTTTCAACATCCACGGTCGGACTGAAATGCATAATTTGTCATGACAAGTGGCATTTCTGATATTTTGCTTTTCTTTTCTTAAAGACGTTATCAGCCGCTTATCTGCAGTAGCTGGCATTTCTTCGTCTGCTTGGGGGGAAACTAGAATGTTCCCACTAATATCAAATGAAGTGCAGCCAATGCCTTGGCTTTCTTTTGTGTTTTCCCCTCCCGGTAGGATTAGGCGTAGAAAATACAAAACAAGTTTGATAGGCACATTTGATAGGCACATTTTCCCTTCAGTATCATTAAACATAATCGTTGTTGTTGTTGTTTAGTCGTGTCTGACTCGTCGTGACCCCCTGGACCAGAGCACGCCAGGCACTCCTGTCTTCCACTGCCTCCCGCAGTTTGGTCAGACTCATGCTGGTAGCTTCGAGAACACTGTCCAACCATCTCGTCGTCTGTCGTCCCCTTCTCCTTGTGCCCTCCATCTTTCCCAACATCAGGGTCTTTTCCAGGGAGTCTTCTCTTCTCATGAGGTGGCCAAGTATTGGAGCCTCAGCTTCAGGACCTGTCCTTCCAGTGAGCACTCAGGGCTGATTTCCTTCAGAATGGATAGGTTTGATCTTCTTGCAGTCCATGGGACTCTCAAGAGTCTCCTCCAGCACCATAATTCAAAAGCATCAATTCTTCGGCGATCAGCCTTTGTTATGGTCCAGCTCTCACTTCCATACATCACTACTGGGATAACATAATGGTAGCAATCTATTAATTTTCAACACCACTGCTCCAAAATCTTCTTTTCTATTCTTTTGTAGGTGCTGGGGATGGGGGGAGGCTACAAAGAGGGGGAAATATAAAATTTTATTTATGATTGCACTATTAAAAATACCAACACACTATGGACACACACATTTCCCCCCACCCCACCCCTTTGATCCCATACCCAGCAGTCTCTTTCTCAATGTCCCAGAATCCCATCAGGCTCCAACTAGGTATTTGTAAAATCACAAGTTGTCAATTCTAGGCAGGCACTTGCAATTGCTGATTTACACCTGTTGCCCCCACAGTGATTTCCAGGTTCTAGAAACCTTAATCCCCTTACGCATCTGGTCATTCCTCCCAGCATTTAAGCCATTCTGCTTCCTGGACTTTTTGCCCAGACATGTTGCTGAATATGCAGACGGGAGCATAATTTTTAGTTATTTTTACTCTCTGCTCGGTGATCCAGAACCGGAATGCCCCGTGTGAGAGAACGTTTGTGTGGGTTTGCCAAATAAGCACCTTTCTCAAGCTGGACTTTCCCACAGTCTTTTGCAGACATTGTCACAAGGACTTTCAGACTTGTAAATTAGTGCATTCTATCATTTAAGAACTTCAAAAGATGGCATTTTTTTTTTTTAATTTTTACAAAAGCAGGTGGACATTGCAGTGATCTCATTTCCGTGTCAACTGTCCCATAAACAGCCAAAGCAGGAAACATTTTGCGCTGATTTGCCAGATGTTGAGAGCTTGGCTTGGATGCTTTGTTCTGCTTTTCCCATCATGGATGTCTGGAGGGCAGAGTCTCCGGGCAGAATCTTTGCACAGCAATATCTGGTAAATCTTGCGGCAGGCTTGTTTCTAATGCTCATGGATGGGGAGTCAGTTCCTATCCCTCTGGATGCATTCCAGGCGTAGGGAAGCGCTGTCAAGTCCCATGGGTTCTTAAAGGGGAAATGGACTTGCAGGCTTAAATCTCCAGGCATAAATGCACTTAGTTCATGGAGGGAAATGTCAGTCAGGAACAGGAGCCTTGCTGAAAGTGGGCTATTTTCACCAGCATGCTTGTGATCCTAACACCTGTTCTATATATGCCCCAGAAACACTGAGTATGGCATAGTGGTTAGAATGTTGGACTGTGGCCTGGGAGACCAGGGTTCAAATTCTCACACAGCCATGATGCTCCTTGGGTGACTTTGGACCAGTCACAGTCTCTCAGCACAGCCCAACCTCACAGGGCTGTTGTGGGGGGTTAAATGAGGACGGAGACAACCATGTATGCTTTGAGATCCTTGGAGAAGAAGGCAGTATACATAAAGAAGTAATAATATATAAAGAAATGATAAAATAAAAGAGATGGTGGTAGATTTCAGAGGTACTGAATGAACTGTTCCTCTTCAGAATGCAGGAAACAAATGACATTTTTTAAGTGCTCCACTGAAAACAGGAATCTGGCACAAGAGGCAGTTGGCTTGGCTAGAACTTTCCTTCACAGTATGCTAGATTTTTACCTGCACAGATGTGAGGCAGCTTTCAAAAGTCATACGGCCACATATAGCCTAAAAAAGCTACACTCCAGTTACAGTTCCAGCAGCTGGGGCAGCCCAAGACATTTTGGCACTTGAGGCGGACCACATAATGGGGCTCTCTTCCTGGGTGGGGAGGGAAGGGAGAGCAAAGATCAACATCAGGAACAAGGGATAAAGATCTACCTTGGGGTCTACTGCCTCTGTGGACCCTGCCATCTGAGGTGGTTGCCTCCCCTTGCCTTCCATGAGGGCCAGGCCTGCCACCTACACATACTGCCATAGGGGTAGATGAGGCCTAAAGTGAAGGATGGGAGTACATATTTTTGAAACTAACATACAGAATGCATTATATTGGGTGGGGGGCTACTTAGCAAAATTGTGTATTTTAGGCAAAATTGTATGAAACAAAATGTGGCTATTAGGAGAAAATTGCCCTAAGCTGCTGCTGAATTTTGATGAGGACTTTTAAAAGAAACATAAACTATTGATGTAGAAATGAGGAGAACTGAAGAATGGAAAAATGAGAAACAGAAAGAAACCAGAACTGATGGATGGGCCTATCCTTACCTAAGACACCTTTAAAATACTTGGTTTTGTCCTTTTACCTGCATGGCTGACGCTGCCTTGGCAGTTGCTGCCATCCCATAGTTGCGAGGGTTGGGTGTGGCATGTTGGCAGACCCTTTTGCACTTATCTGGACCAGCTTGAGAGCAACTGTGGATCCAGCAGCAGCCACATTGCTGGAAGTATACATTCAAGGAGGAATAAACACAAGCATCTGCAGCAGATGGATTTACCTGTATGGATTATATGCAATAATGTGTCTGAAGGCTCCTTTGATGGCACAGAGGGATGGTGCCAAAATCTGCAGTTACTGGGCTTCAGCAACGGATCTCAATTACTGAGTCCTTCAGATGTATTCTGAGCCTGTCTGAGCCTGCTCAGGGATGCCAGAAGTTCTCCTCCCCATGAATCTGCTGGAGTAGATCTGTGGGGTGATGTGGGGGTGCACTGGGGCAGGAAAGGGTTGGATAGAACTCATAGCAATTACCCCCCCTTAAATTCACATCTATACTTTCAGTATTCCTCTATGCAAATTTTATGCAATTTGGAACCTAATTTGTCCTCTTTGTTGACATATGGATGGGCCATAAAGGAGAAGTCTGGTGGTTCCAGAGAAATAAGCACACACACATTTATTGAACCAGTTCTGTAATTTACTGCCGTCTTAAATCCTCATACTAGAGACCTGTTAGAGCAAGGTGTTGATGGTTAAACCAGAAGGCAAAACTGGTTCAAACTTCAAGGAATTGTACCATCCGCACATTAAAAAAATATAAATTGAAATAAAATTGTATAAAAACAAATACATATCACAGAATTTTTGCTTGCAATCATCAACCCTTTACAGCAGTGGAAACAGCAAGTGGAGGGAAAGGAATGTTGAATGAGTGAACCACATCAGCTCTGGAAACAGCTTTTGTTTGAACTATGTGTGAGAGATTATTTTAGCTCCCATTGCTGGCCAGCCTTGCAGACTTCCCATTACTTTTTTAGAGCTGTAATTTTCTCACATCAGATGTGCCGAATTATGGGGTTAGCTGCGGAAAACCTGACTCCTGAGTTCGAAAATATTTTCACATCATGTCCGGAAGTTTTCCTCCCCTGAATTATTTTTGGAGTGATTTCAAATTAGGAAGTCCAAGCAAGCACGCAATTTAGAATTGTCTCTAGTACAATTTCTGTGAGTGACAGTGAAATGGAGAAAGTAAGAGAACGGAGGCATTTTACCAGAATATAAGACTGAATCCACCAGGCTCCTTGATGAAGTCCAATGAAATGAAGAGCAAGAAGAAGCCTACAAATGGTCTTGACACCCACCAAATGGGAATGACACCCACCAATCCAAACATCACCAGACCATGATGAAGGGGGACATTGTGCCCTCTTGTCTTCAGGCCACCCCTCACATCATTCATGGCAAAGGCTACATCAAGAGTATGCCCCACTCAATGTGTTAGACTGGGTCTCCCGTTGAGGCAGCCCCATGGACATTGCTCCTGGGTTGAGAATTTTTGGCTCTCATTGGCTCCCATGTGGTGGAGAGTACTCCAACAGCATTTTCATTTCTTTCTCACACCCAGCACTGAATGCAGACCCTCTAAGTTCACCCCGGAGTCAACAGGGTTTTTTTTGGAAGGAGGTGGAACTCCTGAGGTCCATGGTGACACCCCTGCCTGACCCTCCAGTCTTGCCTTGTTCTGCATTGAGGATCCAGTCAGGCACTCCAGAGTTAGGTCAGTCTCACCTAGATCACCCACCCCCTCATCCATAATAAAGAAATGGATGAGCATGGTCTAATTTTGGATCGACCTGGAGCTGTGCAACAGCACTGTTGAACGAGGGAGCCCAGCAAATAAGGAAGCAGGCACTTCTGAGGAGTGGAGGGGTCGAGAAGGAGGATGGAGACCAAGTACCTAGACTTCAGCTGCTTCACCCCAAAATTAACCCCCTCCAGGGGTGGCCTGTCCTGTTTCGCCACCTGAGGCAAAGTTGGGAAGGGGCCAGCCCTACCGTTAAAGCCTCACTTGCCACGGTCACATGGCAGCAGCTTCGAACAAGATTGCACAAGATCCCACTGAACTATCACAAGATCTCTCTGTGCATCCCCTGTGGGATTCTGCTGCCTGAGGTGGCTGCTTCAGGCCACCTTATGGGTGGGCTGGCCCTGACCCCCCTGCCCATGACCACATCAAAAATGTTGTCAAAATTGAGGCAGTATCCTGGTATTCCCTGCCACATGTCCACACAGAAACATATTAACACACTCCACATTAAAGTACATGTTTACAGTAACATTAAGGGACGCGGGTGGCGCTGTGGGTTATACCACAGAGCTTAGGACTTGCTGATCAGAAGGTCGGCAGTTCGAATCCCCGCAACGGGGTGAGCTCCCGTTGCTCGGTCCCTGCTCCTGCCAACCTAGCAGTTCGAAAGCATGTCAAAGTGCAAGTAGATAAATAGGTACCGCTCTGGCGGGAAGGTAAACGGCATTTCTGTGTGCTGCTCTGGTTCGCCAGAAGTGTCTTAGTCATGCTGGCCACATGACCCGGAAGCTGTACGCCGGCTCCCTTGGCCAATAAAGCGAGATGAGCCCCGCAACCCCAGAGTCGGTCATGACTGGACCTAATAGTCAGGGGTCCCTTTACCTTTACCTTACAGTAACATTAGAGTAATGATTCTTTTTCCTGTGTTGGTAATACGGTTAGAATTGCACACTCTTCTGGTTCAACAAAAGGATGGCAGTGTAACAATGTATTAGGAAGAGCACAGCGGTTCTCTCAATTTTTATGTCTCTGGATGTTGGCCAGGTTCATCTTATCCTGGGCTGCTAAGTTTTTAGGAAATGTCCAAAAGAATCTGCAATTTGTCCTGGTGGAGTAGTCAATCCCATAATGAACTCTGGGTAAATAGATTCCCATGCCACAGCTTATTGTGGTCAATGACTCTCTTTAAATCTTGTCTTTATATCTGCACAAAATGGTCTCTTGCTGCTGGTCAATACTGTAATAACAGCAACTATTTAAACAGCTCATCCTGTTCACAATGCACAATTCACACTTGAACCTTGTGGCAGGGACTTGGTTTTCTACAGGCAAGCATTGTGAGCAATGATGGATTTACTGAGGCAAAGTACGGTACTGTTACTGGGAAACCACAAATGTAATGGTGCATTTAAAGTAAATAAGCTTATGGAGCTGAGAAAATTAGAACATCTTTGTCCATTTCAGGATAGAATAGCTCAGGGAATTTATTAAATGTGACCAGAGAATTTTCTCTAATGCAACCTACTGTAGCTGTGTGTGTGTGTGGAGGGGTGCATTTCTTTTTGCCAGTAATATCAACTCTCTCCTTACGTATGCAAGAAGAACTCAAGAGCTTCTTTCTTTTTTGATTTTCATTTATCTCCTGCTGTTCTTGCCAGGAATTCCCTTTGATAGATGCTTTTGCATAACTTGCTTCAGGCACTAATTAATAAGCAACTTCTTCAAATTCCACATGTTGTCTGGTTTGACTTACACAGCTGCTTTCTGTAATTATTACTTTTAAACTGCAATGCATTTGCATTTCTCAATGTCCTCCAGCTTGATTGATGTCCAGAAAACTTCCTATGCATTCAGCTGTTCTTTCTTGATGTGTGTCATTTTTACTTACAGTAAGATTTAGGAATGGCAAGCTGCAGATGTTCTCTTAATTTCCCCCTTGGCATCTGTTCTCTTCCGTGGTTGTGATTTGCAAAGTCTGCATGCTGTGTCCTGTGCAGTACAGCTTACTTATGATACCTGGCTGGTGTGGACTGCATGGGCCTCAATGAAAATGAAGCAAAATACATTGGCTTTTCCTCGACCTACATTTGTAGATCATACTCAAGTGGGAGAGAGACACATATCTCCCACTGGCAGGTGTGTGATGTATCCCTTTACAATGCACATATTGCCATGGGGCACACAGGAGGAGAGGAAATGTCTCCTCTCTCACTGCTTCTACAGAATGTGCCTCCCAGTTCAAAAAGTATTGAGTGGAAGATTCAAATGAATGTCTAAGATTAACATGGAAAGCACCTGTTTCATATTGATAATTGACTAGTAGGCCTCCCATCGGCATTCTCTGATATCTTTCTTTCTCCTGTTAGCCAACAGGGTGAGCTAGTCTAGCCAAGCATGGCATCAGCACATCCTTCATGTTATGTTTGGAACCCCAGACTCCATCTTAGAGGGCAACAAATGGCTGAAGCCATCACAATTTGCTTTCATTTCCCCAGGAGCAGCTGTTGCTCAAACTGCTGGGAAGGGGGATTAGCAAAGCCGTCTCCATTTCTAGTTTTGAATTAGGTACCTCCCTGAGCATGCTCACCTTTCCTTTTGAGCATCAAGGTTTTTGAAAACAAACTGCCCCTGAACACCCATATTGACCTGGCATTAGCATGTACTGGTTCAGGACTGCAGTACATCAAGGACTGCCTCTCCTCAAAGGAACTGACCAGGATCCTGCAATCATCCTCTGAAGCCCTTCGCGTGCTTCCTCAGCAAGAAGTCCAGAGGTGGCAACACAAGGACAGACCATTTCCACAGTGGCTCTCCATTTGTGGAAAGCTCTCTCCAGGCAGGCAGGAGGGAGACGCCATTTTGTGGTTTGTTTCAGGTGCCAAAATGTCTTGGGCTGACCCTGCCTATACCACTTCCTGACAAGGAGACATTCTCTTGTCCAGAGGGCAGATGAACTAATAGTTTAACAGCCCTTCCCTTTTCCTAGGGAACTCTGTGAAGGGGGAATATGGGTCTCCTCACAGCTCTCAGTTCCCAGGACTCTTTGGGGGCAGCCGTGACTATTTAAAGTGGTGTGATGCTGCTTTAAATGTATAGTACATATATTCCCCCATATTCCCACATACAGAAAACTCCTGTTTGAGGAAGTTTTGCTGGTTTCATGAAAAAAGAAAATGCATAACCATTTCTCTGTCCAGTTCTTAGTCTTCTCTGTGGATTCACAGGCCACAGCCCCCATTGGGGCCTCCTCAAGTGCTTTCGCCAAGCTTGAACCTTGTTCTTAACCTGTATCTTGCTTTCACATGGCTGGAGTCTAGCCTTCTCTACGAAAGTCAGAGTTACACCATCCATTGTTCTGCCCCCTTTTGTTCCCCCCCCTTCCCCCTCTGGCCCACCAGTGCCACACGTTTTGCCCATGGGGGAATCGAATGTGGCCAAAGGCTGGAAAAGGCCCTTACCCCAAATTTATGATAACCAGGTATAAGGAAACAAGGAATTCCAGCCACATGTGCTTCTCTTTCCAGCCATGTGATTCTGAATTTCATTGAAGGTGCTGATGGATGCAATACTTGCTTCAGCTTGCGTCTGACTGTTAAAACGTTAAAATAGGATGTTTCTGAAAGCGGTGTGCTTTTCTTAGGCAGCTCTGTGCCATTATTCCAGTTCTTCTTGCCAAATATGATCCTGATCAGAGAAGTGGTGAACTGTTCATGATGGTCTACAAGATAGTTACATTGTCTCCCTAGCATATAATTTCCCTGAATTTCTTATTACCTTTTCCTTCCCCTCCCGAAAAAGTCAGTTCAGATTTTCCACGTGACTATAGTTTTACTGTAATTGACCAGGGTTAAATATCTCCCTCACATTTGGCAGCCTTCCTGTACGTGCTTCTAACACCCAGGCACAAGTGAATAGCAGACTTTTGATAGGTACTTTCTTGTTCCTTGGAAGGAGTCACTGGGGGGAGCTGGGGGGAGAGCTGGGGGGTTTCCTTACAGTTTAAGAGACTACTAAGCAGTAGGTGCTAATTAAGTTGCTATTCGCAGTGAAATGAAAACCCTTAAGAGCTTTCTCTAGCAATATAATGAGGTTTGCGTGTCAATACCCCTCCCCCCAGAAATAAAGACACAGGAGACGTTGATTAAGTTAATTGGGCATGAAAAGGCCACAACTTTATTGATTAGAGAATTGAAGGTATTGGCCTTAGGCATTGGCACCTATCCACTACCCGGCATGGTGACCGGGATGGGTTAACACGAACCGTGGGGGGTCCTGTTGAAGTACGCCAACTAGGATCCCACGGGTGTCACCGCTCGGGGGCGTGCCGGAGGCCCTTACCTTCCCAGGTTTCGGACAAGACAACGCCCCCCGGAGTCCTTTACCGGACTACCCCTTTTCTTGGGGAAGGTGATGGCGTACCTTCCCCCCGATCCATTTGCATAACAATTGAACCCCCAGCCAATGCCTAACCGCCAATACTAAAGAAAGTTGTGACGTTTGCTACGAGGTAGGCGAAAAAACCAAAAGGCCGTAAGTTCGCCAACTTGGAAAAATTCCTACCAGGCCCCTTGCGGCGACCAACCGAAGTCCATAGCAAGGTCATATCTACCTAAGCTAACCTATACCTAAGGGTGGGTGGGACGGGAAAACCTCTCAGCTGGCCAGGAGTAAAGAGGGTGGTCCCTGGGCGTGCCTGGCCTTAAGTACGCCAAGGCCACGCCTCCCCCAGCCGGCTGATTGGCGGACGGGTGGAAGGCACGCCCAGGGATT
Source organism: Podarcis siculus (assembly GCA_034642415.1). Taxonomy (NCBI): domain Eukaryota; kingdom Metazoa; phylum Chordata; class Lepidosauria; order Squamata; family Lacertidae; genus Podarcis; species Podarcis siculus. The sequence continues at coordinate 367,345 of JAXCMG010000068.1, forward strand.
CCCCCAACTCTCGCGGGGGCAGCAGGCCAGCCCCCGCGCTTGGGGGGAGGGGCAAGACCGCAACCCCCTCTCTTCCCCCATGGGGTCAGAAATGGCTTTATTGTAAAGACAACTAAGAGCCCTGTGGCACCCTATGGTCTGAATTCGTTGTGGCCAAATGTACTTTTTGTAGAAGGTGCACAAAGGCAGATCATCAACTCATCAGCCCACTGCTGTCCCCTGCACTCAATTGAGGACCTTCTGTTTTCCATCAGCTGTGTCCAGGGCATAGACACCATAGGAAAGGGGAAGAACTAAAGAACAGAACTGAGATGAAAAATGAAACTATGAAAATCATATCCCAGACAACTCTTGTTCGTACAATGTGCAGTTGTTCAGCATCTGTGTTCAATTGTCTGGAGCTGGTGTGCTTACCTGTGGTCCTCCAGGTATTGTTGGACTCCAATAAATTGTGGGACTCCAATATATAAAAAGTTGCAAGGCTATCAGCCAGGTGCCCTTCTCTGAGAAGGTCATTCCAAAGAGAGGTACTATCATAAGGAATGCCTGAGATCCAGTTGATCCTCTTGATACAAAGCTCGCCTTCAATCAGATATTTTGTTTGCCCCTTCTCGCCCCCTGCCCCTCAGATATTCTTTTCTGGTGCTGCTATTCATAGACTCATAGAGTTGGAAGCGACCCTGGGGGTCATCTAGTCCAACCCCCCGCAGTGCAGGAATCTCGGCTCAAGCATCCATGATGGATGGCCATTCAGGTTCTACTCAAAAACCATCCAAGGATTCATTGCATAGGTGCTACCAGGATTTTATGAGACATGTTAGTTGTATGAGTTGAATCTACCTGTGTTAGACTGGAACCTACATATGGAAAAAGAAGTTCATCTGTCTATGTCAGGCCCAGAGAAAGGTGAGGTGCTTGTCCACAAATGGCTGATCAGCTTGTTAAAATCTCCTGCAGCTAAGTATTCTGTTCCAATCCAGTGTAGAAAATGCTGTATTATCTCTTCATTTTCATAACTTCCCCCTCCCCTGAAAAAGTTTTCTCTCTGAAAAACAGGCATGTTACACCTTTTCAAGCTGTTTAGGTAAAAGCCTTCCTTTCTTTCCAGCAGAAATTAAATTACATTATTTCTTTTCCATCAGAACGACATGGGGGGCCAACGCAGTCTGATAAACAAGTGGACCACGTTCCTGAAAGCCAGGCTCGTTTGCTCAATCCCAGGTCCAGAGGGAGCAGCTACACATTTTGACGAGCTACGTAAGTGAATTTCAGCTTTAATGGTTGTCTCTCTCTCTCCCATCCCTTCTTTAATCACAGAACATCAAGACTCTATAAACCCATTTTCTTCATTTGAAAGTAGTTGCTACTGGGGGCATGGGAAAATTCTTTAAACCCTCACTTCCCAAATTGCCCCCAAAATGGGTTCAGCTGTAAGGTAGACAGACAATATGGAACAAAAATGTGTACAGTGTAATCTTTCTCTGTAGAGGTCAGCTAACAGCCCCCTGGTGTTTATGGGACTTTTTGTGGCAAAGTATCCAAGGCGACCCCTGTAAGCAGGTTTTGTTGTCATAAAATTTGCATGCTCAGACCCAGAAACCTCCCCCCTAAATAAATTCACACACGACTCAAATTTTGGTTTTGGTTTTTGGCAGAATTTTGGGCACAACTTTATTGATTACAGAAAGTGACTGGTTGCATAGGCTCTGGTTTGACTAGCTCCCTGCCTTGCAGGTAGCGCTGACCCAGGGCACCAGCATAGGTCACCCGAGGGTGAACACCTGGATAAGCAGAACACCGGGGACAGGCTATCTCCGCTACCCAAATGTCCCCCTGGACTCAGGCACGGGCACAACCCCCTCTCGGGTTGACCAAACCATCGAGTCCCCAGATTCCTTTAATGGAATACCCTTCACATAGGGATGGCTAGAGCATTCTCCCATCCCTATCACCTGAACCAGAGCCTATCCGCAACCTTACAAGTTGTGACAATTTGCTAAGCGACAGGTGAAACCCAAATGGCAACAGCCAATCAGCCAAGTGGGGAAAATTCCTGCCGTGCCCCTGTCCCAATGACAGATGACACATGACGGCATAGCAAGGTCAAGGGCAAGCTCTAAAAGCAGGGAGAGGTGGGCGGGTGTTCCAAATGCACATGCTGAAAGAGGAAGCTCTGGGTCATGTGCATGGGCATAAATAGGTCCCTCGAACCATTTGGACTGCGTCCCATTGACCAGATTGCACTCAGCTTCGAGGGACCTACCAATCGGGTGTTGTGGCTGACCAATTGTACCCACCTACAACACAGGGTGTTGGTTGTCCAGGTCTCACCGCAATACATGCCCTCTTTAAGGGAGGACCCGATATCTCTAGAGAGTACCAAGCCAAAGTTCTGGCCTCCCTTTCGACATGCTGCCGGGTCCTGTGTTGGCTGCCTCTTCTGCTGCTCTTTGCACACCAATCTTACTAAATGCAAAGATTTCCACCCATGTGGCTCCTCATGACAGCCAAGTAAGAGCAGTCCTTTGGGACACCTGCGTAACATGTTATACAAAGCTCTACAAACAAGAATCCTGTGGGTGAGCAAACACTTTTACTCCTACTAATTGCAACAGCATGTGAGTAATAGCCAAGTGGTGGAAACCATGCCTGGACAGGTAAACGGAGCCTTGACATCTGTATTGCTTTGTACAGGAAAAGCAAGCAGCACACGACAAACCCAGAGAATATATTTGTTTATGACTTGTGCTTAGAAAGCGAGCTGGTCACCTCGTGTTCTGTGGCAATCTAGACGGCAGGTGGGAGCTCACATGGGTGAATACATTTGCATTTTAAGACATGAAAACCTTGCACATAGAATAATAGGATACAAAGGGAAAGGCTAAACCCTTTCCACTTATATGCTAGCTTTCTATCCGAAGGGAGGGGAGTGCTGCAGGGGAGCATTCCAGCAGCTACCCCATGCCTGAAATTGTAGACTTTGGAAGCCACTTTAGTGAAGCAGAGCTTGGCCTGCATTGGAGGACGTACTGTGTTTATGGGTCTTGCAGGTGTGGCTCAGTGCAAAAGAAGGAAGGAAAATACAGTGGTACCTCAGTTTACAAACTTAATCCATTCTGGAAGTCCGTTCTTAAACCGAAACCATTCTTAAACGGCCGCTGGTGCCCAGTGGCGTTGTCGCAACAGGGTGTGTGGGGAGGCGTTGCACCCCAGGTGCCATGTCTGGGGGGGGTGACAAGAAGGCACCCCACAGGGGCTTGCCCTGCCGCCATGGCATGAGCAGCCAATGTGCTGCCGCAGCTGCATATGGAAGATCCTCTGTTCACAGCTGCAGCCATGAGCAGAGGGTCCCGGTGCCGACGGCAAACTGCTATGTACAGCGCATGTGCGGCGTTGCACAAATGCACTGTACACAACGACACTGCACATGCACTATACATAGCGGTTTGCTGCCAGCGCCGCTTGAGCGCCATACGGATGGCACTGGGATCCCTCCGTTGCCGCTACAGCAGTATGTAGAGGATCTTCTGTTTGCGGCTGCAGCTGCGAGCAAAGGATACCAGCACTGTCTGTACAGCACTGGAGCACTGCTGCTGGCAAACCACTATGTACAGCACATGTGTGGCATTGCTACGTACAGCGCATGTGTCAGGCGTAGCGGCGCCGCACATGCGAGCTACGTAGCGGCACCCCGCCCCAGGTGTCGCAATGCCTTCGTTCGCCCCTGCCGGTGCCCTTCCACCGTTCGGATTCCTTTCTTAAAAGGTAAAGGGACCCCTGACCATTAGGTCCAGTCGTGGCCGACTCTGGGGTTGCGGCGCTCATCTCGCTTTATTGGCTGAGGAAGCTGGCGTACAGCTTCCAGGTCATGTGGACAGCATGACTAAGCTGCTTCTGGCGAACCAGAGCAGCACACGGAAACACCGTTTACCTTCCTGCTGGAGCGGTACCAATTTATCTACTTGCACTTTGACGTGCTTTCGAACTGCTAGGTTGGCAGGAGCAGGGACCGAGCAACAGGAGCTCACCCCGTCGTGGGGATTTGAACCTTCTGATCGGCAAGTCCTAGGCTCTTTGGTTTAACCCACAGCGCCACCCACATCCCATTCCTTTCTTAGACCAAGGTAAAGTTCGCAGACTGGGACACTACTTCACAAACCAAATCGTTCTTAAACAGGGCTGGTCTTAAACCGAGGTATCACTGTAGATGTTCCTGCTTCAGGTCCTCATGTCCACCTGGCCACTCTGTGTCTACAAGCTTTTCAGTCCGAAAGTGGAGAGAATGAGCTGGAGTTTAAAATAACTCTGAATCACAACATTCCATCACACAGATTAACAGTGGCTTAAATGGCTTAAGTTGGGTGCCTGTGCCGGTACAAGCATAAGCATGGAGGACTTCAGACACGGACTGATATTTACAAATTTTATAGCTTTTATTTCAGGGTTTTGTTTTGTTTTTGTTCTGCTTTTGCAGACTGGTTGACACAGCCTGTGTCTGGACACGTGGCCATGGGCTCGCACATGCACTGCCCAACATTTGTGTAATGTAGGGTACCACAAGAGACACTCTCTGCATGTAGCTACTTGCTCCCATACTCTCCTTTTTGACAAGGGGAGATTGCAGGAATTGCGCATCCATGTGCAACATCTTGCCACATGTTATATTCTGTATGCAGTGAGGGGCAGGCACAGAGGCTTACCACATGTACAGTATCTGCAGTTATGGGTTTGGAGTGTCTTAGTGTATTAGTACTAATAATTAGGGTCTGGGAAATAGTAAATTATTTGCCTAAGCAACAATAAAAACTAAAAAGTGAGAGCCATTGCTGTTATGTACTGAAGTTCTCACCCTGGGCCAGCAGGGGGATACTGTAGATAGTTCAGGTCCACGTATGCAAATAAGGGATCGAAAGTGACATTCAGTGATTGGATAGTTACAGAAAATGGTTACTGTTGTGTTCTAGTGGTGCTCTATATAAGCAGGCTGGCTGAACCCTTCAGTTCAGTTCTGTCCTGTGAATAAACAAGAGCTGTTTGAAGAATCGCTGTGTCGTCTGATATGTTCACCCACAACTTAACAATTGCTTTATTTCCAGGGGTTAGCCAAAAGTTTGCAAATTTGAAAAATGCATATAAGAAAATACCTACATACTTAACTTTAAAAGCAACATATTCTCCATTGCAGAAGACGTGTTCTTACTTTCTACGAGAGATGAAAGAAATCCTATGGTTTATGGTGTCTTCACTACCACCAGGTACGCTTTACTCCTGGAGACCAAACCTGTGCACAAACTAAAATGTAGCGTCTATGGCTGGTTTATAATGCAATACTAGGCCTCAGATTGGATTACAATAAATATTATTTTGCCTTTTTACAACCACCTTAGGAGGTAAGCGCAGGCAAGGAAATTGTGGTTTTCTCAGTGCCCCCCAGTGAGAGCCAGTTGATGTGGCAGATGAAGTGCTGGGCTCAGATGTGGGAGATCAAGGTTCAAGTCCAAAATCCAGCTATTAGGCTTGGCCAAAGCACGTTCTCTTTGCCTGACAAGTCTCACCGTCATGCTTTGAGGCGAAAATGCACTTTTGAGCTCTTGCGGGGAAGGCAAGATACAAGCATAACATATGGCTGACATCCAAGCCCAGCGTTCCATTTAGCATGGAATCCCTTCTGTTCTTCAAGATTTAAACAAAACTCTGAAAGGGTTACAGGCCAGTATGTCAGGCCTTCAGCAGAGCCCACCAACCATTACCCTCTCATATAAGATGGATTCCAACTTCAATGGGAACTGTTCTTGGTAGTTTATTACTTCAAATCACTGGTCAGCAATTATTTTTGAGGGACTTTGACAAAAGACTTGGTGCTAAATGGAGGTTTTCTACAGGCATTTCATCCCTGCCCCTCTTTTCTCTTTGGAATTGGCAATAGGGAATGGAAACAGGTAGATTTAGCCCAGGGCCTGTTAGTTCCTGAGCCTTGTTTCAATTTTATAATTCTAATTATGAAGTTGACTATACATGATAATCTAGAGACAGTCAGTGGATTCTGCAATATAATACTTTTCAGTTAATGTTTTGTAGCTTCCTACCCTCTGGGAAGCCTTGCCATGTCAATTTATCAATCAAGGAACCTTATGTTCTTCCTGCCACAAATGTACTGCATGTTGCAGAGGTTTGGGGATGGAAGAAAAGTTTGTTCTTCAAGATTCTGCCTCCCTTTTCAGTAAAAAGCAAACAGGAAAGTCTTTCACATGTGTATCTAGATTGTCTTTGAAAGCAGTGGTGATTTTTCGAAACTTTGTAAATATCGTTGAATATATTGAATTTGACCAGTTTGATCTGGTTCATTTCCTATTATATGCAATAGGAGCATGTAATTTTCACCCACCAAAAAGTCCCCGGTGTACTTATTTGTTGTTATCATGCAAAAAAGAAGAAGGAATTATTCACCTTGAAAGTTTGATACGTAAATTGATCTTGAAGTCAGCGGTCGTTTTCAGGTGCTGAGCTGAATACGCTGCACTCACAACTTGCTTCTGTTTTTGCAGCTCTGTATTCAAGGGCTCTGCTGTTTGTGTGTACAGCATGGCTGATATCCGAGCTGTTTTCAATGGACATTATGCCCACAAGGAGAGTGTGGACCACCGCTGGGTGCAATACGATGGGAGGATTCCATATCCCAGGCCCGGGACGGTAGGTGTCGTGTTTTCCAATTTGGCTTATTATTATTATTATTATTATTATTATTATTATTATTATTATTTTAATTATTATTGTATCATGCCATTCTGGGCGGCTTCCAACAGATATATTTTCCTTCCAGGATGCTTTAAATTCTCCATTCATCCCTTTCCTCATGTTGACAGTTTCTGTTGCTATCTTTTTTTCCTCTTTTTCTTTTGTATATGCCCTTCTTCCGTTTCTCTGAGACAGCTGTTGCCAAACTGCTTATTTCCTGATTGTCTCTCAAACTCTGCTTTTCTAATCTTTGGCTGCATTTCCGTGAGTCGGCAGGGATTGTCTCTGAGCCATCAGCACCTCATGCTCTGGAATAATGCTTTGCTTTGTCAAACATTAAATTATGAGCGTATGTGTCTTAAATCTTGCGGTTCTGTTTTGTTTTTACTGTCTCTATTTATGATATTTTCTTTAGATGTGGCCATTAAATTTGACCCCTTTTGGTATAAATTGTTTCAGAACATCGTAAGTAAATAGTGGCTGGCTTTTTTAAAGATATGGTAATGAATATGTCAGTAATGGGAAGAAAAGAGTTATGCTTAGTACAAGGAAAACCTCTAGATATTGAGTTGTTAAAAGCTCTGCATTTGTGTACAGCTGACAGCTATTTCAAAGGCTCAGGCCGTTCACCGTTACTTTGGACAAAGGCTCATTAAACACATTGTGACTTAGTTCGAAAGCTTACCTTGGAAATGAAAAAACAAAACAAAAACACATTATTTTGTTCACCCTTGAAAGGGATGCGTGGGTGCCTGTATGTATAAAGGATCAGTGCTTTGTGCACAAACAAAACCAAACCCAGAGCACTTTCCATCACCGCCTCTCCCCACCAGCCGGCTGCAAGGTCCCTAGACTTCTCTGGGGCAGGAGAAGAGGGAGCCGATGGGAGCAAAGGATTGCCCCACTTCCTTGGTGGAGTATCACACACCTATCCAGGACACCCGAGGGAATGCGTGTCCCAACCTGCCGGGTGGGAACATGGTGTGACTCACACCCCTTTCACCTTGGCAGGAGTGGACATGATTAATGTCACAGGCGTGCTGGGACATTTAGTCCTCCTTTGGGGGAACGTGGAGTCCCTGTCTTGGGTCAGTTCAGGCTTTTCATCAGGCAGGGGAAGAAGGTGGCAGGCCGCTAAGGTGTCTGACTACTCAGGTGCACTCAGTCAGAAGTTCCTGCTTTTATGATGGCATCCTTTTGATTTATTTGTGTGTGTGTGTGTGTGTGTGTGTGTGTGTGAGAGAGAGAGAGAGAGAGAGAGAGAGAGAGATATCTAGGATGTAGACATTGTCATTTATTTGTTGCATTGGGACGCGGGTAGCACTGTGGTCTAAACCACAGAGCCTAGGGCTTGCCGATGGGAAGGTCGACGGTTCGAATCCCCGTGACGGGGTGAGCTCCCATTGTTTGGTCCCTGCTCCTGCCCACCTAGCAGCTCAAAAGTACATCAAAGTGCAAGTAGATAAATAGGTACCACTCTGGTGGGAAGGCAAACGGTGTTTCTGTGTGCTGCTCTGGTTCGCCAGAAGTGGCTTTAGTCATGCTGGCCACATGACTTGGAAGCTGTCTGCGGACAAACGCCAGCTCCCTCAGCCAGTAAAGGGAGATGAGCGCTACAACCCCAGAGTCGTCTGTGACTGGACTTAACGGTCAGGGGTACCTTTACCTTGTTCCATTTCTATTCCACCTTCTTCTCCAAGACTCTCAACATGGTGCACATGGTCCCCCCCCCCATATCATTTAATCCCCACAACAACCCTGTGAGGTAGGTCAGTCTGAGAGGAGGCAGTGCCTGGTCCAAGGCCGCCCACTGAGCTTTATGGCTGGGGGGAGATTTGAACCCTCGTCTCCCAAGTCTTAATCCTCTAACCACCACACACACAGACACCCCAAATCCATTCTAAATGCACTGATTGGGAGACAGTCTCCTGGATGCAAATGTTGAATGGTTAACAGGGGAACTGAATAACTTTCCTTGTCCACCCTGAACATGTTCATGTTGCCCCATAGCTTCTGGACAAAGGATTTTATTTGGCTCCAAGTGCTAATTGCTTGAAACAAGCCTCCAGATCTGTGGCAGGTAAGAGATATGTATAAGGTGAAGGAACCCGGACGGTTAAGTCCAGTCAAAGGTGACTATGGGGTGTGGCTCTCATCTCGCTTTTGAGGCCGAGGGAGCTGGCCTTTATCCGCAGACAGCTTTCCGTGTCAAGTGGCCAGCATGACTAAACCACTTGTGGTGCAATGGAACACCATGACAGAAACCAGAGCACACAGAAACGCCGTTTACCTTCCCATCTCAGCAGTACCTATTTATCTACTTTCACTGGCATGCTTTCGAATTGCTAGGTTGGCAGGAGCTGGGACAGAGCAACGGGAGCTCACCCTGTTACAGGGATTCGAACTGCTGACCTTCCGATCGGCAAGCCCAAAAGGCTCAGTGGTTTAGACCACATTGCCACCTGCTGCTATGATGGGTACCTGCTATTCACTGTCCAGGACCCTGATCAGTAATCTAAATTTATCCCTAATACTTGAAGTATTTTTTATTTATTTTTAATGCTTGGTAAAGTACAGGAGTGGGCAGGTGGGGAGTTACTACATGAAAGGATAGGTACAGATGTAGCTATTTAAAATGGGAAGTAATCAGGGACAGGATCATAGAATTTCTAGAGTTGGAAGGGACCCCAAGGGCCATCTAGTCCAACCCCTGCAATGCAGGACTATTGTGATGAACGTGGGGCTCAAACCCATGACCTTGAGAATAAGAGTCTCATGTTCTACTGACTGAGCTATCCCGGCTGGCAATATCATATCCCATCAATCTTATTTTTGTGTGTGCATTTAAGTTTCCTAGGGATGGTATGACGCTGGATTTGTTGACTTGGCTGTGTAAAAAAAACCACACAACCTCAGCAAAAACCAAAAGCTGCTTTATCGAGAGTGTTGGAACTACCCAGAAAGGAAGAAAGTCCTTCTTTGTTTAAAGTTCCTAAGCATCTGGTAGCATATTAAGCACAACAAACTAATTTGCTGTGAAATACATTTTCTTTCATGTCTCATTGCCAGAGATGGAATTCACTTCCTTGAGGCATTTCTTAGCACTCTTTTACACAGAAGCAGGCAGATTTTTAATGTTCTGTTCAGCGGGCTTCATCTCCCAAGTAAACAATGTCGCAAAGTACATGTGCTGTGGGAGAGCACTCTGAAATTGCAGCTAAGACTAAATATGTGGCACTTTGTGTCAGAGAGAAACTCCTGCTAACGTAGCCTGGAAATGGACAGCCAGCATGGTGCCAAATGGAGCAAGCGCACTGCTCAGCCTCTCAGTTGCTCCCTGAGCATCACTTGTCTGCCCTCTGGCGCTACTTAAGAGACCACAGCTGAAGGAAAGGACAGAAAACCTGCCTGTTCTTTGGGGCTGACTTTGAGGTGGCTCCGCTGCTTTCGATGCAAATGCATATTTTCCTCTTTGGAGCTGAGCTCTGGAAGAAGAATTTCTTAGATTCTTTCAGGCTCCCCAAACAGTTGTTGTGCAAAATAACATGAACTATATGGACTGGTATGTGGAAGATGACCAATTTCTGTACCGCTGGCTGGGATTGTGTAGGGGGGGGGGCATGGAGGAGGCAATGTATATTTCTAAGGAGCGTCTCCACCCCCATCGTTCAGCCACTGAGATCCAGCACCGAGGGCCTTCTGGCGGTTCCCTCATTGAGAGAAGTGAGGTTACAGGGAACCAGACAGAGGGCCTTCTCAGTAGTGGCACCTGCCCTGTGGAACTCCCTCCCTTCAGATGTGAAGGAAATTAGCAGCTATCTTCTCTTTAAAAGACATCTGAAGGCAGATCTGTTTAGGAAAGTTTTTAATATTTAATGCTGTATTGTTTTTAACACTTGATTGGAAGCCGCCCAGAATGGCTGGGGAAACTCAGCCAGATGGGCGGGGTATAAATAATAGGTAAAGGTAAAGGGACCCCTGACCATTAGGTCCAGTTGTGACCAACTCTGGGGTTGCGACGCTCATCTCGCTTTATTGGCCAAGGGAGCCGGCGTACAGCTTCCGGGTCATGTGGCCAGCATGACTAAGCCGCTTCTGGCGAACCAGAGCAGCGCATGGAAACGCTGTTTACCTTCCCGCCGGAGCGGTACCTATTTATCTACTTGCACTTTGATGTGTTTTCGAACTGCTAGGTTGGCAGGAGCAGGGACCGAGCAACAGGAGCTCACCCCGTCACGGGGATTTGAACCGCCGATCTTCTTATCGGCAAGTCCTAGGCCCTGTGGTTTAACCCACAGCGCCACCCGTAATAAATTATTATTATTATTATTATTATTATTATTATTATTATTATTATTATTATTATTATCTGAAAAAAGTATATGTCAGGAGTCCAGCAATGGAGGGAGGGGGGCAATCTCATTGGTTTTGGGGAGCCCCCTCTTCCATGGGAACATGGATCCCACTGCAAATAAAGCACCACTGGCATAGCGTTCCAGTGCACAACATGATGCTCATTTCTTTTTCTCTTCTCTTTGCTCACGTTCCTTCAAGAGTTAGTGAAGCTGATCGAACCAGCCATAAGAATGGTTCATGATCATTGTTTACATCAGTGGACAACAATATTCACATCCAAAATTTAGTCTCGCAAATAACCAAGGGATGCTGTGTTCTGCCTGAATAAAAAAAAAATAAAAAATATTTAGTTAATGCAGATCAGGGTGCGAAATTTAGGAGCCACTTCCCTTCCCACCAACTGACTCTCAGTCCCCTCACTCTGGATTTCCAAGTTACAATTACGGATGGAGGAGAAGCCAGTTCACATTTAAAGGCAAACTTATCGCAGTCACACTTTCCGAAAGAGCACACAAATCGAAACACAAGCATCCTTCAGGATTCGCCCTTCTCCAAATGGTGTGGTGCCATGCTCAGCCAAATGGCGTGCACAAAAATGCATATAAAATGTAAAGTGGGCATTAGCATTTATATACAGGTGAAAAGAACATGCAAAAAATCACTCTCTATGTGTACATTATGCAAAAAATGCATACAAATATGTGTAGGGTGGGACGCGGGTGGCGCTGTGGGTTAAAGCCTCAGCGCCTAGGACTTGCCAATTGAAAGGTCGCGGTTCAAATCCCCGCTGCGGGGTGCGCTCCTGTCGCTCGGTCCCAGCGCCTGCCAACCTAGCAGTTCGAAAGCACCCCCGGGTGCAAGTAGATAAATAGGGACCGCTTACCAGCGGGAAGGTAAATGGCGTTTCCGTGTGTGCTGCGCTGGCTCACCAGAGCAGCTTTGTCACGCTGGCCACGTGACCCGGAAGTGTCTGCGGACAGCGCTGGCCCCCGGCCTATAGAGTGAGATGGGCGCACAACCCTAGAGTCTGTCAAGACTGGCCCGTATGGGCAGGGGTACCTTTACCTTTACCTATGTGTAGGGTAGAAGAATCAATCAAAAGTCTGGTGAATTTTCTCTGTTCAGCCTATAGTGACTTGTGACTGTGGTCCCTACAGTGCTCCTTGCACCTGAGCATGCATGGGCCTGCCCCCTGTGGATCATGCCATCTAGCACCACATGCTTACGACCCCAGGTGCACAGCTCCCTATTCTATGCAAAATGTGCATCGATTGTGTATCAGCCAATTTGCCCATGAGCCCTAGAACATGTGAAGGGGAGAACCCTGGAGGTCCAGCCCTGATATGTCCCCCACTCCCTACCTGCCAATATCCATGCCTACACTCCATAAACATGACTATCTGCACAAGGTTTCTGATTCATTTGATTGCATGTCTCTCTGACGGATAATTTAGCACTGTGTCTGTCTCTCTGACACACCTTTCTTTTTATACCCTTTGATGTGTCAGAAGGTGAGACAGAGGAGTTCTCTATGGAAAGAGACCTCCCACTTTTCTCCATTCCAGCTGCCTCTGCGGCTGCTATAATTTTTTTAGTCCACTTGCACACCACCTTCTAGATCTCCGTAAGTTGTTTGTTTCTCCTTTTTGACTAATTTTGGTGTTGCTCTTGAGCCGGTCTCAGTTAATATCTTGCTTGTGTCTCCACTTAGATGTTCCCCTGATCTTCTCAGTGTAATCGGCTTGTCTCAGTTGAGAAAAATGTTTGTGTGTTTTTCTTGAACAAGCCTCCTCTTTGCCCAGCCCAAATTCATTCTCTGTTGCTATTTTTCTACAATATGAATCATTGCTGATTACATAGCAGGTTTTCCGAACATTGTAAATCTTGTCGCATTTCATGCTTGCTAGTTATTTAGCAAGCGATGCCAACGGGAGGTCATTTAACAATCTCCTTTTCTTCTCTCTGTCCCTGTAATTCTCCAAATTCTCTTTCCTAGTTTTTCTTACTGTCAACAGCCCAAATGCGTTGGAGGGAAAATGATATGGCAAACCGTAGCAGAGGGTGCAGAGCAAACGTCAAACAGAGTTCTAGCTGATTCCACTTGCCACCTGAACTAACAGTTTGGCTCAGCGCAGGATCAGGCATCAGCCAGGAGAGGCCAACCCTCTTTTATGAAAATATTTCTTTTTGTCAGGGGCGGTGGGGGGGGGGGGTGAGTTTGGTCCTTGACCAGTTTGCTTCCTGACTGTTTTCCATATGAGTATTACCATCCCTCTTGTGACTAAAAATCAGCAGAGTTAGTGCAAGTTTGATTTTCTTACATTCCTCTGATTCTCTCGGTTGCACCCGCCCTGTTTTTTTGACACAGCAAATATATACATTCAGCAGACTCAAGAACCTTCCCTGGACTGCATCGCTGTAGTAGAAGCTTGCACTAAAAAAGCGACGGTATCTGGGGGAGCACTTCACCTGAGCCTTATTTTTCTTTGTGCAGAGAAGTTTGGTTTTGGTGAGCATGCAGTCAAACATGGACCTCTCCCCATGAAAATCTGAAGTGCCACAGGCCGCAGATAGCTTTTACAGGTTAATGTTATCCTTCTTCAGACACCCCAGACTCACCTGACAGTGCAAATGGAACCATGGGCCCCTCACCCTTATCTGCATCCCTGATTTTGGCTTCTTCATCATTGGTTCCTTCCTCCTCCTCCTCCTCCTCCTCCTCCTCTTCTTCTTCTTCAATTTATATACTGCCCATTATCTGTACCTCTCAGGATGGTTCACAACATAAAATTACTGTATTTTTCACTCTATAGGACGCACCGGACCATAGGACGCACCTTGTTTTAGAGGGGGAGAACAACAACAAAAAAATCTCCCCCTCTCTGCCCAGCACCTCCTGCCTCTTCGCTGAGAATTCCCCCCCCTTGTTCTCCCCCTCTAAAACAAGGTGCCATTCAAGGTGTGTTCAGTCGCCTTCAGGCGGTTACCTTGGAAGCCTGGAGAGCGAGAGGGGTCGGTGCGCACCAACCCCTCTCGCTCTCCAGGCTTCAGGTTCCTTTCGACCTGCTCTTTGGGGCTGGCGGGGGGAAGCCCCCGCCAGCCCCAAAGAGCAGGTCAGGGAGCAGCGGAAAGGCGGGGAAGCCTGGGGCTTCTTTAGCCCCGCGCACCCTCTCCCGGCTGGTGAGGTGGCACGGGGCTAAAGAGGCTGCTGCCATAGCCGCGCGCCACCTCTCCAGCCGGTATAATAAAAAACCCCACAAAATACATAATAAAAAGATGTATTCCTCTACGTGTGTAGCTTCCCTGAGCAACTTAGAAGCCAAGATGATCAGGGCACCACAGCATTCTTTCCAAAAGAGTAGGCAAGATGAAACGTGAGGCACTCAGAATTAAAAATCAGATTTTTTTAAAAACAACAACAAGAAGAAGAAGACATTCAAGTTCCCACTGAATTTTTACCTAGAACGAACAGGTAAATTTGGTGTCTCTCTTCCTTAGCAAATGAATTTATGGGTAATTTCAAGGAAAGACATTGAGATAAGAGATGGGTTTAAGTGTAGTGATCAGTGGAGAAGCTTCTCTCTGTCAGTTTTCAGTCTTATAGAGATTGATTTTCTCCTGCAATACCCTTTGCTGGTTCCTTAAATGTAAAGGTAAAGGGACCCCTGACCATTAGTTCCAGTCGTGACCGACTCTGGGGTTGCGGCGCTCATCTCACTTTATTGGCCAAGGGAGCTGGCATACAGCCGCTTCTGGCGAACCAGAGCAACGCACGGAAACGCCGTTTACCTTCCCGCCGGAGCGGTACCTATTTATCTACTTGCACTTTGATGTGCTTTCGAACTGCTAGGTTGGCAGGAGCAGGGACCAAGCAACGGGAGCTCACCCCATCACGGGGATTCGAACCGCTGACCTTCTGATCGGCAAGTCCTAGGCTCTGTGGTTTAACCCACAGTGCCACCCGCGTCCCTTGCGGGTTCCTTAAATGACAACAATTGTTGTTCACATTTCCACAGATTCTGGGGATGATTGGTTGTGTGTCTGTAGACACACAAGGCAAACGCTTTGCTGGAGCTATGCAGTTCTGGTCAATGCTTGGATGCTGAGGAATCTAGGCTTGGAAGAAGCCTGCCTTGGAAAAGTGGTGGGAAATAAATGTACGGTAATACAGGAAACAGAAATCTGTCTGGTACAGTCATTTTAAAGAACATTTTCATGCACTGCTACCTTCTGACTCTTGCCTCAAAATTTTATTGACCCACATGGTAAATAACGGTCAAACTTTAGGACCTTCACATGGAGTTGCCATCCCATGGTGATGACTTTGGACCATCTCCATGTGAGGACTATAACAACTGAATAGACTTGTCCCTTAGATACCTGCGTAAATCTTCACCTGACTTGTAATATCTGGACTATATACTGTTCCTTGAAACTTCCATATCTGTTCATTCCTGCTTTGCCAGGATTCACTTTCAGCTTGTAACTAATAGCATTTGTGCCTTTATGAATCTGTGCCTGTATGGAAAACAAAAAAGAATTTGAGAAGGAGCATCTGTGAAGGTCACATTTTGAGAGCTTGCACATCTTTTTCTAGGTTCGAATCACAGAAAAGCTTCATTCTCTGTCAAGACAAAATGGTTTCAGGTGGAAACTTCTCCAGTTCAATCTATGGGCAAGTCCAAACTCAAACTAGCTTAAGATTGTCAAGGGACATATTTCAAATGTCCAGCTGGTGATCTCTGGTGGTTGGAAATGGCTTGTGTTCAGAGCACATCTGGTTTTATGCCAATGCATAATTAGAGGTTGATTCGAAGCAATTAGTGGCGACAAACCCACATCCCTAATGTCTTTTCAGCAGTGGTGAAACTGTGGGTGGAGTTTGGAATGCCAAGATGGTAAAATATTTGCCTGTGGTGTGGGATACCACTATAGCACCAGGTGTGACCTCAGAGACTTCCATCAAGGCAACAACTCCTGATGCCCAGCCAGCCAGTGGTTTGTGAAGGGCAGAAGCTGCTCAGAGGCAGAATAAGCCACACACACACACATTTTAAAACAAGCATTTCAATATTGTGCATATTACAGTGCTAGATCACCTACATCCCAGCTCTCTGAAGAGAAGTATCAGCTGATGTGGCTTCAGCTGCCATCATCTCAACTTCCCATTATCTCAACTTCCCAGAATGCCTCTCTGCAGCCTCTGCTCTTTCTAGTGACAGACAGCCTGCTGTTTGTTGCCACAGCGCAGCTACTGCTGCCCTCTCTCAATCATCATGCCAGCCCTGATCCAACCAAATGGATGGACAGTAGTTTATGGACAGGTGAGAGAAAATACTTCTTCACAAACCCATAGTTAAGGATTCTAGTCTTGCGGCTCAATGTGGTGCCTTCCATGGTCCTACTTTTCAGTGTATCTGAAGAAGTGTGCATGCACATGAAAGCTTCTACCCAGAACAAACTTAGTTGGTCTCTAAGGTTGTTATTGTTGTTTAGTCATTTAGTTGTATCCGACTCTTTGTGACCCCATGGACCAGAGCACGCCAGGCACTCCTGTCTTCCACTGCATCCTGCAGTTTAGTCAGACTCATGTTTGTAGCTTCAAGAACACTGTCCAACCATCTCGTCCTCTGTCGTCCCCTTCTCCTTGTGCCCTCAATCTTTCCCAACATCAGGGTCTTTTCCAGGGAGTCTTCTCTTCTCATGAGGTGGCCAAAGTATTGGAGCCTCAGCTTCATGATCTGTCCTTCCAGTGAGCACTCAGGGCTCATTTCCTTAAGAATGGAGAGGTTTGATCTTCTTGCAGTCCATGGGATTCTCAAGAGTCTCCTCCAACACCATAATTCAATAGCATCAATTCTTCGGCGATCAGCCTTCTTGATGGTCCAGCTCTCACTTCCATACATCACTACTGGGAAACCCATGGCTTTTACTATACGGACCTTTGTTGGCAAGGTGATGTCTCTGCTTTTTAAGATGCTCTAAGGTGCTACTGGACAATTTTTAAATTATATAGATAGATGATAGATAGATGATAGATAGATAGATGATAGATGATAGATAGATGATGATAGATAGATAGATAGATAGATAGATAGATATAGATAGATATAGATAGATAGACTGCATCAGACCAACACAGCTACCTACCGGTACCTGAATCTAGAACCATAGTTAAAAATTTTGCTCTCCCAAGAGAATGCGGCTTGTAAAGGGGTTATATGGCTTTTTGGAAGATATGTCTGTCTGTGGGTATGCACTAAAATGAAACTTCCAGCTTCAGAGACCTTATTACTCTGAATATCTGCTGCTGGGAAGCAGACAGGAAGGGAGGGGATTTGCTTTCACATCCTGCTTGAGGACTTTGAGGTGGCATCTGACTGGCCTCTGTTGGAAGCGAAATACTGGACTAGATGCAGCTTGGGTTTATCAGCAGGGCTCTTGTGTTCCTCTGCCCCTTCTCCTTCCTGCGGTTCATCATAGTTGATGTTCATAGTACTAGGCAAGCTTCCCTGTTCTCCTCTGAGGTCAACATTTGGCATTTTGGATGCACACTAAAGCACACCAGGGACTGGGAGGAGACTCCCGCACTTGCCCCTGACATTTGGCAGGACATGAACTGCTGAAAGGCAGCCTTGTTCATTTGCGTTCTGGCCACCTACTTCTGCACCACCCAAAGACATCAGAAAGGGCCATTCAGTCACTCTGGGTGGACAGAATTGGTTTCAACAGCTGGTACTTAGCGACTGGAAAGTCAGCAGTTCCTTGGGTGGAGAAGAAAGATACTCCACATTTCATTCCTTTGCTCTGGATAAACTGTGTGACTGTCAAGAGATGGCTGTTGAAAGGATCAGCCTTGCCAACTATAACAGCACAATTGTTCCCAGCAGTTACATTTTCCTGATCCTGGTCCAAAGACCTCTCCTACAGTCTGTATTTACCAGTGGCAGCCTCTATTTTCTGGTATCTGCTTTGGAGAAATGTTGAGGGGGTCCACACAAGCATGCGGCAGGCCTTCAAGTTTCATCTCTGTCTCACAAGTCTCCAGAAGTTAAATGTGTAGTTCAAGAAGTGGTTGCCCCTAATCCCGGGCAATATTGCCTGGGGCTGCTGGCGGTGGGAGCCCAGCAACGTCTAAAGGGGTACAGGCTGCCCAACCCAAGACACACAATGCCAGTAAACTGCTTCCCTTCCATACGTTCACCCAATTGCCCCTACAGGTAATGAATGTTGCTGAAGATGCTGGGTTTGCATCTATTTTGTTATATGTGCTACCAGACAATGTGTCTCTGAATACCTGTTTCTTGGAATCCCTAGTGGTTTGGGTCTGGCTAGCTCGAGTCCTGCTTGCCAGTTTCCCAATGGGTCTTCTGGTTGGCCACTATGAGAACAGGATGATGAATGAGACAGGCCATTGGCTTGATCCAGAAGATCCTTCTTATTGTGTTGTTGTTTAGTCGTTTAGTCGTGTCCGACTATTTGTGACCCCATGGACCAGAGCACGCCAGGCACTCCTGTCTTCCACTGCTTCCCGCAGTTTGGTCAAACTCATGCTGGTAGCTTCGAGAACACTGTCCAACCATCTCGTCCTCTGCCGTCTCCTTGTCCTTGTGCCCTCCATCTTTCCCAACATCAGGGTCTTTTCCAGGGAGTCTTCTCTTCTCATGAGGTGGCCAAAGTCTTGGAGCCTCAGCTTCAGGATCTGTCCTTCCAATGAGCACTCAGGGCTGATTTCCTTCAGAATGGATAGGTTTGATCTTCTTACTGTAGGGATGTGGATAGATGCTAGGAGAGGACAAATTTATTAGATATTATCCTTCCTTCCTCATGTTTGCGAGTTCAGCAGAGTGCATCCCTTTTCATTCAAGTAATCCAGGATAGTTTCGGGTAGACTGGATTCTCCTGGTATCCCCCCCCCCTTTAAGACAATAATCACACAAACAGTCCTGTAAGGGGTAAAAATAGCCTTTACTCACCCAGAATACTTGTTGAAGAGTAACAGATACAGTAGCTTTGTTAAGGCAGACTTAAAATGGTAATTCAGTTATAAAGACATACTTAAGTCTAGCTTAAAATGGTGTCTGAGCATTGGAGCTCAGGCATGCAGATGTCCTTCACATTTCTGTCTTTGTGATGAAATGAAGAGGAAGAGAAGAGAGAGGATGTGCCCAAGCAGGTAAGAGAATATCTATAGTTATGCCCTTCACCTGTCAGGGCACAGTGGGAGTGTCTTTCACAGAGTCCTCTCTAGCAAACTTACAGGAAAACTCTGTGAGCTTCAGCTCCCATCGTGTGCCTTTCTAGCAAAGCATCAGTTGTTGGTTTGACTGCATTGCAAATATCCCACATTTATGTTCATAGAATAATAGAATTTAGAGTGGGAAGGGGCCCCCGTGGGTCATCTAGTTCAATCCCCTGCAATGCAGAAATCTCAATTATATCAATTAATATTACAATTATATCCATTGTAATATTAATTACTGTATTAAATGTTCTAAAGGTTTTTTGTTTCGATTTACTTTAAGGAGACTGAAGTGTTTTCGGGCAGCAATGTGCAATGGTGGGGAGGGACATTTCAGGTAGTGAGTTTTGTTTTGGGGTTAAAAAGGTAAAGGGACCCCTGACCATTAGGTCCAGTCGTGGCCGACTCTGGGGTTGCAGTGCTCATCTCGCTTTATTGGCCGAGGGAGCCAGTGTACAGCTTCTGGGTCATGTGGCCAGCATGACTAAGCTCTTCTGGCAAACCAGAGCAGCACACGGAAATGCCGTTTACCTTCCTGCCAGAGCGGTACCTATTTATCTACTTGCACTATGGTGTGCTTTCAAACTGCTAGGTTGGCAGGAGCAGGGACTGAGCAACGGGAGCTCACCCCGTCGCGGGGATTCGAACCGCCAACCTTGTGATCGGCAAGTCCTAGGCTCTGTGGTTTAACCCACAGCGCCACCCGCGTCCCTTGTTTTGGGGTTAGTTAAGTGTTAAAAATATTCAAATCTGTCCCGTTTTCGCTTCTCTGAATCAAGAAGGGAGAAGCATGAGTCTGTTTACAGAGGATTCTATTTTGACATAATAGCCCCACTTTTCATACTTGAGGGTGTTTACATTGCAGGGTCAATTCCAAAACTTTACCAAGTTCAAAGGGAGGGGAACAGCCATGCTGTTTCGCTAGTAACCTCAGCTGAATGAATAAGCTAGTACTCTGGAAAATAAAAATAAAATGGTCTTTCTCCATGGAAATCGCCATGAAACAAAAATATGATCAGGGTGGGCTATGGGTGGAACCCATGTGTAATTACGCTTTCAACTAGGAAGTTCAAAACCAGTCTGTAGTAGTGTGCACTATACTCATCAGTCTGTATTTGTGTCGATTGTGCTGACGGTCTCTTTGGAGACTAAGCCAGTGATGGCCAAACTCGGCCCTCCAGTTGTTTTGGGACTACATTTCCCATCATCCCTGACCACTGGTCCTGTTAGCTAGGGATGATGGGAGTTGTAGTTCCAAAACAGCTGGTGGGCCGAGTTTGGGGAAGCCTGACCTAAACCATATTGGCTACCCTATAACATAACTGAATGTTGGGTTTCAGCTTGGGAGTCTCACACTTCAGTTCTAAAAAAAATTCATTTCATTTCTGCAAGTGAGCCTTATTTTGAAGTATAGCTGTATACTTGTATATCTGAAGGAGCGTCTCCACCCCCATCATTCAGCCTGGACACTGAGGTCCAGTTCCAAGGACCTTCTGGTGATTCCCTCACTGTGATAAGTGAATTTACAGGGAACCAGGCAGAGGGCCTTCTTGGTAGTGGCACCCGCCCTTCAGATGTCAGAGAGATAAAGAACTACACAACTTTTAGGAGACATCTGAAGGCAGCCCTGCTTTGGGAAGCTTTTAATATTTTATTATGTTTTTATATGTGCTGGAAGCTGCCCAGTGTGGCTGGGGCAACCCAGCCAGAGGGCCAAGGTATAAACAATAAAATTGTTGTTGTTTAGAATTAAGAGTTTGGGTTCAAATCCTGGCTCTCCAATGACCTTTCATTATGGACTACTTTGGATCTTTTTCCTGTTGGAGAAAGGTTGCGCCTTAGGTGAAAGTGCACTTTCTTACCCTACCTATTGGGCAGGACTGTTCTCCTCTCAATGTATGGGTGGAACATGTATATAAGCTTATATATTAAAAAGCTCAACCCATGTAGACCGAAAGCGCAAATGGATTCAGTTGTGCAATTTGGACCATTGTGAATTTCAATTGATGCCCATCTGCTCTGTGCAAACTTTTCACCCATAGCTGGACATCTCACAGGTGGGGAAAATGTGCCCAGTGGGCAGAGGGAGAAGGCACATGCTTGTGCCCATCCCAAATGACTGATGAGAATATTGTCCAAGCCAGCCCAGGCTCCTAGTTCATCTTAGTTGTGTGGCAAGACCCTCAAGCCAACCCCCTATTAGGATAAATAAATTCACATGGACACAGATATTTTGTTTAAGGTTTTTGGGCAAAAATTTGGCCACAACTTTATTGATTACAGGAATGAGAGCGGTATTGGCTTAGGCATTGGCAAGACTACATCTGACTCCTGTCCTCTTTGCAGGAAGTCTGTAAGGGTAAACCACCCAAAGGGAAATTGCTTTGTGGGAACCTGCCTGCATCTCCCCTGGTGTTCCCAGAGGCCTGGCATGGCCCTCACCCTTCAAGCGGACTTCGGACAGGCCCCAGCTTCCTTTAACAGAATACCCTTGAAACTGGAGGGGCAGGTGAAGGCTGACCTCCCCTCCCCCATTCACCCTAAGCCAATGCCTAACCGCCAAACCTTACAAAGTTGTGACGGTTGCGGTGATTGACTACATGGGACTGGCTGAGATGACTGGCAGAATCCATGACCAAGGAAAAGAGACGGTGGAAGAAGATTGGAAGAAATACAAAGCTTATCTTAAGAGCTGCTATAAAATTAATGAGTGCTAAAATGTCAAGGGTAATGAAAAAAACAAAATTACAGCTGTAAATGATTGGGTAAGAGAAGAAGGATCAAAGAAAATGAGTTATAAGTCAATGGAAGTGAGGGGTTGCTGAAGAAAATTATTAAATAGGGATGCAGAAAAGGGAGGCATGGGGAAGTCGGTGAAATAGGGTTAATGAAAAAGAGGTTACAGAATTATACGTGTTTATATGTTTGTTTGTCTATGTATTGTGTAGTGTATTGTGTTCAATTTATGTTGGAAAACCAATAAAAAATTATTTTTAAAAAAAAAAAAACAAAGTTGTGACGGTTGCTAAGAGGCAGGCAAAAACCAAGTGGCCCGTGCCAATTTGCCAAATGGAAAAAATTCCTACCCGGCCCCTGACTCAAGCCGGGCAACCAGTCAAAGGCCAAAGCAAGGCCAAAGGATCTAAATTTAAAGGGAGGGTGGGCGAGTGTTCAGCAACGCAAAGCAGGAGCCTGGCACACGTCGTGCTGCTGCTTTTATACTTTCCCCCACTATCACCCTTTGACATGATTGGGAAATAGCCCTGGGTGATTGTGGTGCCACCCCGGCGTGAGGGCGACAGCTCCACCCATGCCAGGGTGGGAGGAACCAGGTTGAGAGCCTGCCCGCAACCAGGACCATCTATTAAGATGATCCCATTTCTCCCCCAACGAAATGGATAGTTGATGGATTTCAAAGATGAGGTGACTGTAAATGTTATCTGACAGATACTAGCTGCCGCTGATGAAATTTATTCCATTTCCCGATCCTATCAGAGATCGTTTTCTGACCTATCAAGCACTGAATCCCTGCTTGTACTTAGAGAAGTGGCACCCTGCCATCGAATTACCTAAGTGCCTCCAGGCAACTCTCGCTGTCATCTGGGTATTAAAAACGGACACAAATAACTGGGAAGATTCGGTCCAGTTCCTGGCTTTGTATCGAGCGTGCATAATGCTCTCTGAGCAGCGCCAGATCTTAAGTGCTGAAGTTCGTCCAAAGCCCTAACAAAGTTTAAGTTGGATCTCCCTGCCAAATGGCATATTTGGTATTGGAAGAATGTGCTGAGAGACAATTACCTCTTTCTCTCTGTTTAAAAGGTCTGTGTCACAGAGCGAGCCTGCAAACTTAAAAGAAGCATCTTAAACACATTATAAAATGGTCTGTTTGCTAGATAGGAGCAGCTCCTCTTTCACAGATTATGTTGTAGCTCCACCTGGCAGGAAATTTGGGAATTATCTTCTTAGTATGAAAAGATTACAGCTCAGATTCTGGAAACACGCAGCTCCACTGAGACCACAGATAAATAGTTTCAGCATTATGGCCCATCGTTTTGCTGTAGTGATTATTTAAAGAGATAGTACTCATCAGCCAGATGGAGGAGAAGCTCTGGTTGTGGTATGCATATTGTGGGATGTTGGAGAGCTCTCTCCTCTGTTCCCGAAAGCTGCATAGCAAAACACTCAGTTAATTTCATGCCGTAAATCAAGCCCTCCTTTCGTGGTATCATGTGAGCCCAAGCATTCTATAGCATAAAATGTACTTATATTCTGGGGAACCCTGCCATTTCCTTTTTTTATTATTTATTGCTTATTCGCTTTCTTTGTGGTATGAGGTAATGCCCTGCTACTACACTTTTGGATTGCGAACAATATTAAAAATAAAAATACATTTACTCAGGAAACCCCAGACAAAATCCCTGCTGCCCCTTTATCCCACTAGCACACGGGGCATGAGACAGTCTTTCAACCTTACTTGAATATCTTTGAAATGGGACCATGAACATAGGTGACATCATCCAGTTTTAATTTATTTTTCTGGAGCGCAAGTGACTGTTGTCAAGCCCTCTACCCAATATGGACTTCTTGTGTTGCAGAATTTATCTGGCAATCCTAGAATGCATTGCTCCCTCCCCTTGATAGTCTCTGTGTATAAAATCACATAAGAATGCAAAAAGAGCACCTGCTGGATCAGGTCCACGACCCATCTAGTGCAGCATCCTGTTCTCATAGTGGCCAACCTCGAGATTTTAATTTAATTTTTAATCTAAATGGAAACGTTGAATGCCCCCCCGCACATATATGTTGTTGTTTAGTCGTTTAGTCGTGTCCGACTTTTCGTGACCCCATGGACCAGAGCACGCCAGGCACTCCTGTCTTCCACTGCCTCCTGCAGTTTGGTCAAACTCATGTTGGTAGCTTCGAGAACACTGTCCCACCATCTCGTCCTCTGTCGTCCCCTTCTCCTTGTGCCCTCCATCTTTCCCTTTTCCAGGGAGTCTTCTCTTCTCCTGAGGTGGCCAAAGTATTGGAGCCTCAGCTTCCGGATCTGTCCTTCCAGTGAGCACTCAGGGCTGATTTCCTTCAGAATGGAGAGGTTTGATCTTCTTGCAGTCCACGGGACTCTCAAGAAGACTCCAGCACCATAATTCAAAAGCACCAATTCTTCGGCGATCAGTCTTCTTTATGGTCCAGCTCTCACTTCCATACATCACTGTGCACATACATAACACCATTTAAAAGTGAGTAGATAGTCCATCTTTGCAGGTATAACCAGTGCTGGTTATTGATAAGATAAACCTGTGTAATGCCTGCAAAAAATAGCAATCTTCTTGGTAACGGAGACCAGGAAGCGTATTGAAAAAGTAGCTCATAGCCGCTGCCCTTCCCTTCAATGCCTTTTCCAATTTTCATGTCTTCGACTGTAAATTTGATTATAGCTGTGTTGCGCTCGTTTTCTCTCTGCTGTTTTCTCTAAGCAACTGCTTTTTAATATAATTTGCTACAGTGCTACATTATTATTATGAGGATGGTCTGTGGCCAAAAGAAATATAAGTAAATTAATTCATCATTTTTTTCACATGCTGGCTACAGCCGTCCCACCGCCGCCCACTTTAGCATTATATTTTACTGTACATATTGTCATAATTTCTGCTAGACTTCTACTGTAAACCAATTTTATGTCACTCGGGAGCCTGGATAACAAACAAGACTTATTGCAATGTGTCTGCATATGTTTTAATATTGTTTTAATATGTTGCTGTTTTGTTGCTGCAAAGGCAACTGTCTTATGGCACCTTAAAGACTAACAGATTTATTGCCGCAGAAGCTTTCGCAGACTGGTTTCCACTTCCTCAGAACATTACTACTTTTCCTGAGTAGCCTCAAGGGGGCAGTGTCTATTAACTATTGGGGGGGGAAATACAGTTCGTAAGTATGTTGAACATCTGTCTTGACCAAATATACGTTCAGCATTGAGCAATCCCCGCTGAACTCAGTGGGACTTACGTCTAAATAGATAGTCATGGGATTGCATTTTCATGGGTTGTGTTTTAACACTTCAAGTCCTAAAAATTTCTACCTTCCGTACCAAAGTAACATTCTTGAAATGCTGAGAGAACTTCAAGGGGGGGGGGGGGACTTAGCGGATCATTCACATTGTTCCAACTCTCTGTATTTTTCTCCCTAATCCTTTCTTTTCTACTCTGTCCATCTTTTTTTCTGTTTTTCCTCCTCCCCCGGTTGCCTAAAGGTGATGTTTTTACAAAAATGGGCAACCAGGCAACCAGAAATTTCAAAGTCTACAGGCAGAAGAACCTCACAGCTTTTCTCTTGTGTCTTCATTGTGCAGTGCCCCAGCAAAACATACGACCCATCCATCAAGTCCACCAGAGATTTTCCTGACGATGTCATTAGCTTCATAAAGCGCCATCCGGTGATGTACAAATCCGTCTACCCAGTAACCGGAGCGCCGGTGTTTTCCCAAATCAATGTGGACTACAGACTGACGCAGATTGTGGTGGATCGTGTCATGGCTGAAGATGGCCAGTATGATGTCATGTTCTTAGGGACAGGTAAGATGCACAATGTTGACTCTTCAGTTTCCCATAGAGACTTCCTTCTTCCTGCAAAATGCCCTCTGCATGTATTCCACACACATGGAACAATGCTGTGCATATGGATCATTGTCTGGGGATTGCCTTGGGATTGCAAAAGACTTTGCCCTCCTTTCTTAACCCTGGAGCAAGAGCATTTGCTCTTCGGGGCAGAGTATGTGCCTTTGACCCAGTCCATTGGCTATGCATGGTCTCACACAGGGCCAGATTTAGGTTTGATGAGGCCCTAAGCTACTGAAGGTAATGGGGCCCTTTATATGTCCAGCTGTCCTGGATCAACAACAAATTGTCACTGTTTTTTGTGTTGAATATATGCTATATGGTAATTTATGAACCTACACAACACAAGGGACGCGGATGGCGCTGTGGTCTAAACCACAGAGCCTAGGACTTGCCGATCAGAAGGTCGGCAGTTTGAATCCCCGCAACATTGCTCGGTCCCAGCTCCTGCCAACCTAGCAGTTCGAAAGCACGTCAAAGTGCAAGTAGATAAATAGGTACCGCTCTGGCGGGAAGGTAAATGGCGTTTCTGTGTGCTGCTCTGGTCTTGCCAGAAGCAGCTTAGTCATTCTGGCCACATGACCCGGAAGTTGTACACCGGCTCCCTTGGCCAGTAAAGCGAGATGAGCGCTGCAACCCCAGAGTCATCTGCGACTGGACCTAACGGTCAGGGGTCCCTTTACCTTTACACATCACAAAGCATTGTTGCTGTATGTAGGTTTTATTTTATTTGTTTTTTATCTTATATTTTGGAAATATACATCCAGGTTTATTCTCCTTTAATTTTTTGGGGGGTCCACAAGAGAGTGGGGCCCTAAGCTATAGCTTGTTTAGCTCATACGTAAATCCGGCACTGGTCTCATAACGAGGATGGCTGCAACTGAAAAATACCCGAAGCAGGTTTGGAGTAGGAGATATGGTTGTCATGCATAAACCCTCACTGCAGATCCAGTTGTCTCACTGGAAAGATTCTAGAGTGTTTATACTGAGGCTAAATCAGCTCCTTCTGGTGACAGGCAGAAATGGAGTGGCGGAGGAAGCTGCTCAGGTTCCAATTGGGGCAGGGCACACTGCGGGGCCTCTGGAGTCTTCCTGCCTCCTCCCACTTAGCCGCCCTACAGCTGGGGGGGGGGATAGGCAGCGGGCAGACCGTTTGGTCAGCGCAGAGCCTGCACACGCCCAAGCCACCACGTCTCTCCCAGGAGATATGCATGGCTCAGGTGCACTGCAGGCCCAGTGGTGAGTGCTGCCTGGCATGTTGTCACCCCCCTCAGTGGTGACACCCAGGGCGGCCTGCACCCACCGCACCCCCCTTCCTCTGCCCCTGCAGAAATGCCAAGGCATTTGGAACAGGTGCCTATCTGCAGATAAGTGCAAGGCCGCTCCCTCCATTTGAAGCCTGCTGAGTACAGTGGTGCCTTGGGTTACAGACGCTTCAGGTTACAGACTCCGCTAACCCAGAAATATTACCTCGGGTTAAGAACTTTGCTTCAGGATGAGAACACAAATCGTGCTCCGGCGGTGCGGCAGCAGCAGGAGGCCCCATTAGCTAAAGTGGTGCTTCAGGATAAGAACAGTTTCAGGTTAAGAACGGACCTCCGGAACGAATTAAGTTCTTAACCCGAGGTACCACTGTATTTCCACATTTCTGCTTGTTTCAACACTGCATAACAGCAACTCTCTGTGGTCAAAATGTGAACCATGCTTTTGTTTTCTTTAGCCATGGTTAAGACCTGGGCACCAACCAGGATGTGAAATCAAGGTTTGCAAACCATTGTTTGCATTACGCATGGTTAATTGTTATATCTGCATTATGCAAATTGTGGTTAAGTCAGTCCCCCCCCCCCCCTTTCCTAGCCCCTCTGCTTGCAAAATGATAAAACAGGTCATGTTGCTATATCCTGTTATATATTTTTCAGGGGCAGGACTTTACTCAGGAAGCTAAACCAATGTACTATAGTACCTTTGGGACCTTAATCAGGGTTAAGGCAACCAACCATGGTTAGTCCTAATGATGGTTGAAAGCATTATGTCTGCACCAGGCAAATGTGTGAAAAAAACTATCATTATTCAGTGTTGCTCTTCATTAAAATTGTTTTTTGCAGGTTATAGCACAAAATGTAGTCAGTAGATGGCAGTCCAGAATTTCAGCAGACAGAAGAGTACTGCCTGCAGTGTCTAAATTGTTGAAAATTGAGCTTCCTAAGGGAAGCATGGCATTTTTATTTTATTTTACAAATTTAAAACCTGCCTTTTACAAAGTCATGCTCAAAACAGACTTCACTGCTTGCTTATTTCTGTGTATTGGATTGCATAGTTAGTCTCTTTTTCTGTTTACCTACCATAAGTAAGATTGTGGGAAAAGTTAGTTTAGTCAATAGAGTAAATTCTGCAGTATTTTAAACATGTTGCAATAAATGATTCAGCTCACTAAGACTTTTTCCAGCCTTGTTTTCCAGTCACTCAATTCCAGGATCTTTTGTTTGTTTAATCACTGCCATATGCATGTCCCATGTGTAGCCTTGAGTAGAACAAAATGAGAAGGGAATTTTTTTTCCTTTTGGAAATAATGCAGGACAATTGATTGCAATGGCATTGGTTTTGCTGTTTGTTTGCTTAATGCTTCACAATGCAGAGCGTGAGGCTGTGGTTACTCAGTGCTCAGGAAAGGTACTTCGTGCATGCTCAGAGCTACTAAATAGTTCCAAGACGTGAGATCTGGTGAGACCTGAACTAAATCAACTGTTTCTCTGTTTGTACTCAACGCTACAACACTCTTGTAGTTTAAGGTCATAGTTCACGGTCCTCATTTCAAATTTGGGAAAACAAAACCATTGTAGAATTATTTTCCATATGCTAAACCAATGACTTCATGATGCCATGAATTTCATAGAATCATAGAATCATAGAGTTGGAAGAGACCACAAGGGCCATCGGGTCCAACCCCCTGCCAAGCAGGAAACACCATCAGAGCACTCCTGACATATGGTTGTCAAGCCTCTGCTTAAAGACCTCCAAAGAAGGAGACTCCACCACACTCCTTGGCAGCAAATTCCACTGTCGAACAGCTCTTACTGATTTGACTTGGATAAATTTATTCGAACACACACCTTATATAGATGCTGCATGGTGAAATTATCATGGATTCCAGATACAGTTTTTCCACATTGGATGTGCTACAAGAGCTTGTGACTATTTAAGGGTGGTCAATTCAATGTGACCATTGACATGGGGCTCCTGCAGGAAATGGCAATCCCATATCAAGTTCTTTGCCTCCATCCTTGACATTTAGGAAGATGTACATTTCTTGTTTCCTAGCAAGTGGCAGAGAGTCGTATAGTGAAAAGAAAGGGAGTTTCGGTGCTTTTTTTCTGGGGGGGGGACACAGGGGGACGCATACCCCTAAACATTTTGTGAATCTAAGTCTAGCCTCATTGAGGGGCAGTATTTCAATATGAGTAGGAAAATGAGAGTAACCCTAAACATTTTTTTAAGGAAAAAAGCACTGGGGAGATTCATGGAGCAAAGGCATCATAATGTGTGTCTGCTTAAAAAAATGAGGAGAGGGTCTGCACACAGTTAGATGCCATATCTAAAGAAGATGGAAAATCTTAATGTAAAATCCAAAAATGGCCACTGATTTTCGGCTGTGTCCCTTTCTTGCAGATGTCGGAACAGTACTGAAAGTTCTGAGTATAACCAAGGAGAAGCGCGACATGGAGGAAGTGGTCCTGGAAGAGCTGCAGATATTCAAGGTAAGATTACAAGCCTCATCCATTGGAACACAATTCACAAAATCACAGAATTGCAGGGTTGGGAGAGACCACAAAGGTCATTTAGTCCAACCCCCTGCAATGCAGGAATCTTTTGCCTAAGGTGGGGCTTAGGCAAAAGAATTTCATGCTCTGCCAACTGAGCTCTTTCAGAAGGGCAACTGAAGGAAAATAAAGCTCAATGGATTTCATTCTTCAGAAAGAATCATTTTGGGACGGCATAAAATCTTCATTTTGTGTTCCTCAAGAATAAGTCACTCACATCTCCAGTCACCTGGAGAAAATTCTAGGATCTGCTGAAGTTTAATTAAGAATTCTGTATGCTTTTTTAAACTAAGGAATTATGGTGAAAAGAAACTCAAATGCTCATAACAGAATTGCCACAGAAAGTGAAGTGAAATATGAGGTGAATTTGGAGGTTCCTGCTTGGGCAAAACATCTGCATTGATTTCAATATCAGATTAGCAAAATTTCTTGGTTATTTGCAGCCTGGGGTAGACTAGGCGAGGAAGGAAAAGGTACACACCCCAAATAGCAGTTTTTGCTCCTGGCCCATAACTATGATGGAATTAGATGTTCTTGCCATGATTCTTAGAGAGTCGGCTTTAGGTCCAACCTTTGGCTTTCTTGCAATGGTCTGGTGGCTTTGAAATCATCCTTGATGCCCTTGCCTTACACGTCTGTGGAAAACAATATTTTCTCCAGGTAGATCTCTCCCTGTGCACTTGGTACCTTGATTACAGAGGTGGAATACTTCTTGTTTTAAATGTCATCTTTTTGCTGCCATGGAGGCCAAGAGTGCTCAACAGGCTGCCAAGTAATCAGGAATTTCCGAGCATGTACCAATTTGCTGCATACTTGCGAGATCACGTCAAAGGGAAAGGCGCCATATCAGATTTAATACCAAACAGGGCTATTAGCTCAGCAGATGTTCCTCCATGTTATAAATGCACTTCTTATTTTTTTCATGCTAGGAAAAAAATTAGAAAGAGAGAAGGGACTGTAGTTTATTTACATGTTTAAGAAGCCACACCAGAATGATGTCATTGGATGTTGGGGTTTCCAAGAGCCAGCCCTTGTGACGACTTTGCAGGTGGTGGATGCTTTCCTGCCTTCAGCCTCATCTGCAGTCATCTATAGGGTTTGCCCTGAGGGAATAGTTACTCCCTTCCCTGGCCCCATTCAACACAAGGCAGCACTCACAAGCCCTGAAGAGTGGCTGCATCAGGTGGTGGTTGCAGATCTAGCATAACGGGCAGAGTATGCGTTCTAGTGTTTGACATCTCATGCCACCCAGTTGCTTTCCATGGAAGCCCCTCATGGGCTCAGTTGGCAACCCTTCAGTTGAGATTCTTGGTCAGGAGAACCTCAAGTTATGGCTGGGTTGTGAAGCTCCTTGACTGACCAGGAACATTTCACAGTCCTAAGCAAGTGATGGATGTAAGACTCATACCAAAGAGTCTGTCTACTCAGGCCATCCTGCCCACTTCCATTTCACAGTACATAGGGAAAATACCTCTTTATAAAAAGTTAGAATGTAGCACATGAAATGTATCTTGTTGCTGGCTCACATTTTTTCCCATGTATTTGTTTATTTAACTTATATACTGCTTAACATTTTAAGAGGAAAAATCTAAGCAGTTTACAAATACCATAAAACATGACAAATGAAAACCATAAAAATGGCAAATACATTAGGGGCCCACACTCAGCCCATGACCTCTGTGACTAACAGAGGAGCCAAGTGAATCCGGCTGTTCCGAAACACCCTGTATGGATGCCCACCCTCTTTATGTGTGGAAAACCTGTGAGATTGGTGCCACAGAGGCACAGGCATTTGACATTTTTGGCACTCCCGGACAGGAGAAGAAGAGGCTGTGGAAAGTGTGTCATTCTTTCCTGTCTTTCCAGCACTATATTCCTGTTTGCTTTCCCTCAGCAGATCAGAAGGAACCTGAGGGCTGTGTACAGTATGAATCGCGTAGTGTTCAAGGGAGCCCTGCTCAGATACTTCTCTTTGAGCACATTTTCCAGGAAGGTTGGCCTTCACAGCTGTAGTTGATCCATTGCAATGGCTATGTTAGAGCTCAGAAGGTGTGATGCTTGGAGTATTGGACTTAAGACACGGAAACACAGCTCCAAATCCCTGTTGAGTCCCAAAGTCTAGTGGGTGACTAGCACACCTGGAAAATGGGCACACTTCCAGAAATACACCCTGTTTTCTTCTCAAGGAAGACAATTGAGTTTCCATTCCTGTCACAGGTGAATTCATCCCAGGCTGAAAGTCTCAGAATATTTTGGTTTCTAGGGAAGTACTATTTCAAACACTTAAGTGAAACTGCAAAGGGTTTTGGCTACTGGCCTCCTGCTGGTGGAGCGACAAATGTTTGATAGTCTTCAATCTAAGCGGAAGAAGGATTTTCATTGGTTTTTTCCCATTTCCTTTTCAGCATCCCTCACCCATCTTGACTATGGAGATGTCTCCAAAGCAGGTAATTTATAAAATTAGCAATTTTAGCACCTGCAAATTGCTTGTACATTATTGGAGATAACTATACCTGTTTTTCAAAGAGGGCATCTAAACATTTTCTATCCTAATATTTCCAATTTTTTCTTTTTCTTGAAGCATACAAAAAAAGTCACACCCTGGTCTGTCTTCTCTAATCACTCACATTCAATATCAGAATACTTATTTTGTTCTGAAATACATTCCTGTATCTATGAAAAAGAAAAAAAAAGTATAAAAGGGGGGGATGGGGTGAAGTAATGTTTGTTCTGTTCTTTTATTTCCCAAACGCATGAGTTGCACTGAAGTACCACTGAAATTAAATTAGTCAGTGATTTTACAGTCCTGTGCAACTCTACTTGGAAGTAAATCTCATTGTGTTCATTCAGGCTTGCTCCTTAATAAGTGAGCGGTCAGGATTACAGCCTCAATGGAACTACAATGAACGTCCTCTGATTTAGGTAACTTACTCCAGCCCATATTGATAGAGCTCATGAAAAAAATAAACCAATTTCTATAGGTTTCTCATCTCAGGCAAAGATGTATTTTGATTAGATTGCACCAAACCTGTGTTCCAATTTCCCAAGTGTTTTCTTCCTCATTAAATAACTTTCAAATTTTCTGCCTCATTTGCAGGGCACATTCAGAATTTGGGTGGGTGTAGAGTTGATCTTGGGGACACGGGTGGCGCTGTGGGTTAAACCACTGAGCCTAGGACTTGCCGATCAGAAGGTCGGTGGTTCAAATCCCCGCGACGGGGTGAGCTCCCGTTGCTTGGTCCCTGCTCCTGCCAACCTAGCAGTTAGAAAGCACATCAGTGCAAGTAGATAAATAGGTACCGCTCTGGCAGGAAGGTAAACGGAGTTTCCGTGTGCTGCTCTGGTTCGCCAGAAGCGGCTTAGTCATGCTGGCCACTTGACCCGGAAGCTGTATGCCGGCTCCCTCGGCCAATAAAGCGAGATGAGTGCTGCAACCCCAGAGTCGGTCACGACTGGACCTAATGGTCAGGGGTCCCTTTACCTTTACCTAGAGTTGATCTTATTATATTGCCGCAAAGTAGATAAGGCTGATGCCCACACTTCCTGATCTGAAAAAGCCCCATGTGACGAGTTGCCACACCAATTGCCAGAGACTGGTGTGAGCTCACGGGTTTTGCTTTTAAGAGGAGTCCTTGTTCCTTCCCTTAATATTCCCTAAATCGCCCTTGGCCCAGTATATCTAAAGGAGCATCTCCACCCTCATCGTTCAGCTCAGACACTGAGGTCCAGCTCCGAGGGCCTTCTGGTGGTTCCCTCCCTGCGAGAAGCGAGGTTACAGGGAACCAGGCAGAGGGTCCTCTTGGTGGTGGCGCCCACCCTGTGGAACGCCCTTCTGTTAGATGTCAAGGAAATAAACAACTATCTGACTTTTAGAAGACATCTGAAGGCAGCCCTGTTTAGTGAAGTTTTTAACGTGTGATGTTTTATTCAGCCGCCCAGAGTGGCTGGGGAAACCCAGCTGGATGGGCGGGAGATAAATAATAAATTATTATTATTATTATTATTATTATTATTATTATTATTATTATTATTATT
>JAXCMG010000068.1:401154-431671 GCA_034642415.1 Podarcis siculus
TTATTATTATTATTATTATTATTATTATTATTATTATTATTATTATTTTAAAAACAAAAAACTTTCCACACATGTAGCTTTCATGCATTGATTCCTTTCAAAGTAAAAGACCTTCCCTTTTTTAAAAAAATGACAACAAACAGCTGTCAGGCAGGTGTTAGGCATCTCTGAGCGTAGCGAAGGACGTCATGGGTTTTCACAAAGCTTGCAGACCCAGGAAGGCGGCAGAGTGAAGACCACCAGAGAAATGATTTGGAGTATGAATGAAACAATACTCACAAATGCCCCTTAGCCATCTCTAAAGTAAAGCAACCGCGACAAAACCCCACATTCCACCCATGATTTATTTTTTTTTGCTCCAGTCTGATAATTTTCAGATGCAATTTCACTTATTAATTGAAAGGGTTTTGTTTTGTTTTTAAGGAAGTGTGGTTTTTTTTACACAGCTCTGGTTTTAATCTAGTCAGCTTCATAGCTCACATCTCTCTGTGAATGGAATTATGGAATTCACTTCTAGTATGTGTTTTAGAACTTTTATACCGTTTTCAATATGCTACCTGCCCTGGATCTTTGATGTGGACTTGAGAGCCAGTGTAAACAATGTTATGTCTACTTGGGTTGGTTTCAGCTCAGATTGTTCTTGCAACTTACTTGGAGAAGCAATGATTGCCGTCTATATCAGACTGGCTGAGGAAAGCCAACTAAATAGGCCCTGCTCTAAAAACTTGGAGATTAACTGCGCAGAGAGATTACTTGGACAAACAGAGTTTGTTCACTGATTACCAGAACATAAATTGCATTTGCTGTATAAATTTGTAAGGATTGTATAAAAATAGAAAATTTTAAATGAAAAAATTGCTAAGAAGGAAATCAAGGCCAAAAGAAAAAGAGGTTTCTTGAAGAACGCTTCTAATTCATTTGCCTCGCCTGATTTTCAGCAACAATTGTACATTGGTTCCAGAGATGGATTGGCTCAGCTCTCGCTACACAGATGTCACACATATGGCAAGGCTTGTGCAGACTGTTGCCTTGCCAGAGACCCCTATTGTGCTTGGGATGGAAATTCATGCTCCAGATACACACCAACATCTAAAAGGTGAGTGATATCGTTCCTGCTTTGACCGAGCATCTAAGAGCAGCTTCTTACGTGACCCCCATGATTTAATGCAGAGCTACTCCTTCCCACACTGCTGGGTTAACCTGTGAAGCTCTGGGCTCTATGGGATGAGTTCAAGGCTGGCATTAGCGATGGAGGACGCCAGAGCTTCCCCATGGATCCTCTGGTACCATCTGCTCTGCTAGTTCATGTACAGGTAATCTGGGTAGGGTTAACTAAGCTTCACTCAGAGTAGACCAGTTGCAATTAATAGACCTCACTTAGTCACGTGGCGCTGTGGGTTAAACCACAGAGCCTAGGGCTTGCCGATCCGAAGGTTGGCGGTTCGAATCCCTGCGACGGGGTGAGCTCCCATTGCTCAGTCCCTGCTCCTGCCCACCTAGCAGTTCGAAAGCACGTCAAAGTGCAAGTAGATAAATAGGTACCGCTCCGGTGGGAATGTAAATGGCGTTTCCGTGCACTGCTCTGGTTTGCCAGAAGCGGCTTAGTCATGCTGGCCACATGACCCAGAAGCTGTACGCCGGCTCCCTCGGCCAATAAAGCGAGATGAGCGCCGCAACCCCAGAGTCGGCCATGACTGGACCTAATGGTCAGGGGTCCCTTTACCTTTAGTCATGTTCATTGATTTCAACAGCTGCACTCGGGGTAAAACTTAGTTAAATACCCCCACACACACACAGATGTTTCCATGATGTCAGCAGGAGGAATCTTTGAATACTGTTATGTGTTACCTAACCTCTGAACAGTGGAAACATTTCAGGGACACCAGTACATATGTTGGGCTTGACTTCCTAGGAATTAAGGTCCCAGGGTTGTTGGCACCTGTCTCAAGATACAGTGGAGTGTGCCTCCAGGGGTGAAGTCAAGCATCTGGAGAATCACAGCGCCTGATGTGGCTGCAGAGACTAGAAATGCTTAACTGCTGCCTCCTGGATTGTTTTTTGCTGTGTTAGCAGCACCAAAGTGACTTCCCCGGGGTGCAGGAGGTCCTGGGTTGCTCAGTGCACAGCCATTAAAAGGTATTGTGTTCAACCTGGCATTGGGCAATACATCTGGGACCTGAAACAAGTTTTTGCTGTGTGGGATGCTGCTCTTTGGGATTCCAGGAGCCCCATCCCATCCCATTTTCTCTTTCCTCCGCCCCAGATTTCTGGGTATTCCTCACCCCACCCCACAAAAGTGGGTCAGGATTCAGGAGCACACCCAGTTCTCATTGGAATGTTTTCCAGGTTTCCTTCTACCATAGAATTCCCCCCATCACTTTTGCATTTCTGCCAGGCTTGGAGTACCCCAAGGCCTGTTGCTACCTGCCTGATTCTTATGGGTGCATGGCGCTTATTTGGTTATGGAAGAAGCAGCACTCGCAGCCTGAACACCAGAAAGAAAAGGAAAGTTGACTGTGACTATAATATCAGTGACGCCTTATTCATATATGTAATGTGATGTTACTTTCTGCAAGTGAGCAACTTCTCTTAAGCTCCATCCCACATCCGAAGAACAGCAGGCATAATTTCACAAAGTCATGACAACCTTTATTTTTCCAGGCGTGCAAGGAGGCAAGACGTCAAATATGGAGACCCAGCTACCCAGTGTGGTGATACGGAAGATAGTAAGTATCTGCAGCTTTGTCTCCCAAAAGATAGGTGAGGGGCCTAATGAAATGATGTGCTCAGCTCTTGCAAGGCCTGGTTACTGAGCCAATGATGCTCAGATACCAGAAGTGTAGCCAGGCTGTGGTGACTCTGTGTAGACCAAAATGCATTTACTTCTTAGATTCAAGGGCTGAATTAGAGTATTAGAAACAACCTCTGGCTTACATTCCTTGATAGATGGCATGCACAAACAGATATGTAAGCAGCGCTCTCAGTGCTAATAGACCGAGCAAGCCTCTTGAGAGTTAGCCTAGGACTATAGTGAGCTTGCTGTTGGCAAAACCGGGGTCCATAGATGTGCTGCATCTTGTGAAGTGATGCAACCTGGAGGCAAAACAGAAATACAGAAAAAGCAGAGAATACCCTTGCAGGCAGAGAACTCATTACAAGTAACTTGCACTATGCACGCTTTTAATTTGTGCACAAAAAAATTGAAAGAGGACAGGTGTCTGGGGAAGAAAGACCTTTGCAATCCCACCCACTATTGAAGCCAATTTGTTCTGACTAGAGACGATTTTGGCTCTATGCCGTGTAGGTTGAGAGTCGCCTGTATTCCTTTCTTATGCCTTCACCAGGAGTAGAAATAGTTAACAGGTCTGTGGAACTCTGGGAAGCAACTTGAGGCAAATAGAAGAAGAGTTTGGATTTGATATCCCACTTTATCACTACCCTAAGGAGTCTCAAAGCGGCTAACATTCTCCTTTCCCTTCCTCCCCCACAACAAACACTCTGTGAGGTGAGTGGGGCTGAGAGACTTCAAAGAAGTATGACTGGCCCAAGGTCACCCAGCAGCTGCATGTGGAAGAGCGGAGACGCGAACCCAGTTCCCCAGATTACAAATCTACCACTCTTAACTTCTACACCACACTGGCTCTCTCCCCCCCAAATATTCCCCCTCCCCCCAAAAAAAAGAATAGCAGGTCTGGTTGGCTGGTTCTTGCTGCATATCTGAACTAACAATGGGCTAGTTGGACTCTCTGCAACCCTTCAAGAAACTCAAAGAAAGGAATAGTTCTGGAGACAACGACCATGGAAGAGTTAATTGGTGTCTATGTAAGTACTATAACTGAACGTGAGAGGAACGCTACAGCTTTCCAAGAGCAATGCAGGAGGTCGGCTTAAGCAAGTGAGCCAAATAAGCAGAATTCCCCCAAGGAAAACTGAGGAAGCAAACTTTTTTTCCATTCCCTTGGCTTATTTCCACAGAGCAAAGATCTAGCATCTTAGTTCCAGCTATCAAGCTATCCAGGCCTTCTTCTAATTCTTCCTTGCTAATTAAACAATCCTCTTCTTAACAACAGCCTACTGTCTCCCACCACTATGGACGTTGATGGGCTTGCCAAGAGGTCTGGCTTGCTCCCCTGGCAACTGGTACTGCTGTCTTGCGGTTAAGATGAAATTTCTGTGACAACGTAACGTAACATCTTAAATGTTCAACAGGGTATTTTGTTTTCCTTTCTTAAACAAAACAATAGGGTCCCCTGCCCCGAACACACATTTGGTTTACTATTTGATCCAGGAAGAGCAACTGTTTTCAATTGCTCCTCAGTTATTTCAAGTTAGAGCTCTGCTGTAAACTAAAATTAAGGGCCATCAAATGGACCCGAGTACAGACAGGGCGAATGAGGGCTGCTGCTTTCTGTGCTGCTACTTTGAGAGTGTAAGCAGTGACCCAAGGAAACACAAGGTCAATAAATTCTCTTTCTGGAATGAGCCGATTGACTTTGGCCTGTAGACTGATAGGAGTTGACACAATATAAAGCACCGTGCAGTTATGGACTGTGGGAATGGAATTCCTCATATAAGAGCCACATTTAACGTCTCCTGATCTGCATGGTACAGGTTTTGTTCATGGCTGTATGTGGGCCTGTTCTTTTCACCTTGGCCTTTGCCCAGAGACTTGGCTTAGATGGAAGCCCAAGTGCAAGTATGGGTCTCTAATCTGCCTCAGTGGGAGACATCTAGGAAGCAGGTTTTTACTCCCTCTTCATATTCCCAAATGGGGAGAAGTTCCAGGCAAAAAGTATTTACGCAAGTTTGGTTTCGTTTGGAAGGATGCCGCAGGAAGCTGATGGCATTTTACAATATTTGTGTTTATTTACAAATGTACGCAAGCAGAGCATAGATGGAGGGCTAGAAAGACATTTCATTTCCTCCCACCCTCACTTAGTTTGCCTGTTCCCTGTGGTTGGAGGGATGGAATCAGGATGAAGAAGGCAACTGTTCCCTAGCCTTAAAGGTAAAGGTAAAGGGACCCCTGACCATTAGGTCCAGTCGTGGCCAACTCTGGGGTTGCGGCGCTCATCTCGCTTTATTGGCCAAGGGAGCCAGCATACAGCTTCCTGGTCATGAGGCCAGCATGACTAAGCCACTTCTGATGAACCAGAGCAGCGCACGGAAACACCGTTTACCTTCCCGCTGGAGCGGTACCTATTTATCTACTTGCACTTTGACGTGCTTTTCAACTGCTAGGTTGGCAGGAGCAGGGACTGAGCAACGGGAGCTCACCCCGTTGTGGGGATTCAAACCGCTGACCTTCTGATCGGCAAGTCCTAGGCTCAGTGGTTTAACCCACAGCGCCACCCGCGTCCCTCCCTAGCCTTACTCAGCCTGAAATATCCCTAAGAGAGAAATGCTTCTGGCAACTTTGCCCCTGATGTTAATGAAAGTCTGCAGCAGAACATCTGGATCCTCCTGTACAAACTCAAAATCTTACAACACCATGTGACCATGGGGAGTCCTTGAAGGAAGAACAGGGTGGGAGGTGAAGACAAGGCATGTCAAGCCTTGTGCCCAGGGTGGGCTTCTTCCACCACAATGGTAGCAGGGAGATATCCCAAAGGTTTAGCGTATCCATTGCTATATCCTGTGATTCAGGTCAGGTGGCACTCAAGGCTGGTACCAATCACTCTCCAGTGTCCTGACTCTGCATTCACACCCGGAGCAGAAAAAAACCACAGATTCTGGCCCTGAGTCCCTCTTCCGCCAAGACTTGTTGTTGAATCATACATCACTTTGGAGAGTTCTGCCAGACACTCCCGGTCTGTGTTTATAGATTTACAGTGGTACCTCGGGTTAAGAACTTTATTCGTTCTAGAAGTCTGTTCTTGACCTGAAACTGTTCTTAACCTGAGGTACCACTTTAGCTAATGGGGCCTCCCGCTGCAGCTGCGTGATTTCGGTTCTCATCCTGAAGCAAAGTTCTTAACCCGAGGTACTATTTCTGGGTTAGCGGAGTCTGTAACCTGAAGCATCTGTAACCTAAAGCGTCTGTAACCCGAGGTACCACTGTATAGTCTGTTCCTCTTCCAGGTAACCTTGAATGGCTTTAAACTGAAAAAACTTTTGCATTCATTTATTAGTTATCTTCGCTAGTTATGTTTGTTAAGAAGTGCATTTATTATTTGTGAGCTGCTTCAGAAAGTCAAAGATTTCTCCCAGGGAAGGAACTTAGTTTTGGGATGGGTGCCCCAAATGCTTACTTTTCAGTGGTGGGGCAAATTTAGAGTTCAGATTCCAGATGATGTCCCTGGCAACTTTGCCTCTAAGGAAGTCTGTAGCAGTCCTTCTCTTAACCCTCTTCCTGGAGCTAGCTGCCTGCCAGCAAGGTCACTGTATCCTCCTCACGGTTCCCAGTCTCATTAAATAGAGAAGAATTCCTCTAAGAAAGGCTATAGATCAGATTCTGATTCCATCAGTGGTTTAATTGAAAGGAAGTGACCAATTCAGCCTTAAATAGCACTGTTATACACAGCTTGCACCAGGTTGAACCATCGTGTGTTGTGCTAAACCTGAGGTGCCTCTTGTCTCCCTTCACAGTCCATGCGCTGCTTTACCATCTGTTCTGCATCAGCTATGTTTTCCCTTCACTTTAAGAAATCAGGGCAGGGTTAATCTTCTGTACCATGTTTGCGTTCCAGGCATTAGTCATGAAACCACTGATGAAAAGGTGATTTTTGGCATCGAATTTAATTCAACGTTCCTAGAATGTATTCCAAAGTCCCAGCAAGCCTCCATCAGGTGGTTCATTCAACGCTCTGGAGAAGATCACGAGGAAGAGGTCAGTTACCATCATTAAGAATGCCTTTTCCCTCTGGAGAACTTCTAATTCCATGGTCAAAGGCAGGGGTTAATAGAACGAACAAATATAGTCTCCCTTGCCTCAGCTCACATACTTGGGAATGCTCCAATAATATCACAATGGAATATCAAGACCGAGAAGGCAATCCCTGTGCAATTAGCAGCCTTCCTTTTAACATTACGCATGGAGTTTTGGAGATTCACTGTAATGTTTGCACGCACTGAAATTCTTCCATCCAGGCTAAATGCATCACAGAAACCACGTGTAAGTCATGTTCAAACAAATCATGCAGAGATGACTGAAAACGGTCACAGAGATGCTGGCCACCTTTCTCCATTCATTGTTTATCTGTGCATACATCTCCTCTGGAAACACCTTTTCCCCAGGGGTTGGGAGGGGGAGAAGCACAGACAATTAACCTCTCAAGAGATGAGCATAGATAAACAACAGAAGCTGAAAGAAAGGCTTTTGATCCCCTGCGGCTTTTACTGCTGGTCTCTGGGGAGCCTGTGAAACTCTGAGCAGTTGGAACCTAGCTTACTTTTTACACAATGAGCATAACATTTAGTGATGTTAAATTCTCGAGAATAATCTTTTGGAGAATATTCTCGAGAATATTATCCAAAAGATTATTCTTCAGAATTTAACATCACTAAGCCCATCTCATAACATAAAGCATGTATTCAGTATTCATACAATCATGTCCTTGCCTACTGTAAACCTATCAAAATATCAAAAATTCTCATGGTGCTTTTGGAAAATATGCAGAGGCAGACTTTGGGGATCTTCAGGGCAAGGCGTTCAGCAAAGGGTTTTGTTTTGTTTTACAGTTGAGGGGAAACCACCAAGAGTATTTTACTGTGTTCCTCTGTGGTACATTGCAAAATAATAATAATGTGCAGATGATGTTCTTGGGTGATCTTAGAAGTTATGATGGAACATGTTGGAACCTGTATTAGGACCTTTAGACCCTGAATTATGCATTTGTGTACTCCTGGGGGGGGTGTATGCATTTAATAATTTATAAACATAATTCCATAAAATAAACACTATTGCCATGTATAGAATGGGATGGAAAGTACAGCAGAGATGGATGCCACCCCCATTTTTAATTGTGTTGGCTAAGCACTCTAATAACCAGTAAGGTAAAGGTAAAGGGACCCCTGACCATTAGCTCCAGTCGTGGCCGACTCTGGGGTTGCGGCGCTCATCTCGCTTTATTGGCCGAGGGAGCCGGCATACAGCTTCCGGGTCATGTGGCCAGCATGACTAAGCCGCTTCTCGCGAACCAGAGCAGTGCACGGAAACGGCGTTTACCTTCCTGCCAGAGTGGTACCTATTTATCTACTTGCACTTTTTGTCGTGCTTTCAAACTGCTAGGATGGCAGGAGCAGGGACTGAGCAACGGGAGCTCACCCTATTGCAGGGATTCGAACCGCCGACCTTCCGATTGGCAAGCCCAAGGCTCAGTGGTTTACACCACAGCGCCACCCACGTCCCCAGAAGTACATTACCCCAAGGTTAAAAGCACAGTAGTACCTTGGTTTACAACCATGATCCGTTATGGAGGTCCGTTTGTAAACCCAAACAGGTTGTAATCCAAGGTGCACTTGGTGGTTGTAATCCAAAAAAAAGTTTGCAAACCAGGACACGCACTTCCGGGTTTGACGTGTTTGTAATCCAAAATGTATGCAAACCAAGACATGTGCAAACCAAGGTACCACTGTACTGCAGTTTTAAGTACTGGAAAAATGCTGAAGAGCACCTACAGTTAGGATTTTTCCACACTTCTGCTTGTCTCAAGCCTAGAAAGCAGGGATCCAATCAGTTTTCTGCTTCTTCCATGCTTCCTACGCACAGGTCTGAGGGGTTTTGCCTTTCTGCAAAACCAGAAAAAAAAGGTTCCCCCTAGAAAACCTGCCCTTTAGAGCTCAGTCTGTGGAAAACCCAGTTGCCATTTGTTCCGACTGAGCACAGGTTTCCTGGGAGGAAACAGAGGGGCAAACATAGACGTGGATAAGCCCTGAGATTCTTGGGGAAGTCATGTGCTGTAAATGTGCTTTAAATGTATGGTGTGAACTCAGCCTTACTCTTCGTAAAGTCACAGTTTCTTCCCATTTATTTAAACAACTTTTCTTGCTTTCAGTCTTTCTTCATCCCTTTCTCTCTCACACACACTTTCCCCTCCTTTTGTAACCATACTTCTTTTTTAAAATATATCACCTTAAAGGCTACCATATTTCAGGAAGATGATGCCACCTTTTTTCACATTGTGCCCGGGCTACTACCAAGTGAAGTGCTGTAATAGCTGCTGTGATGTTTCAGCGGATCTTGTAAATGTCACTCCAGAAACAGAAGGGTCATGTG
Organism: Podarcis siculus; assembly: GCA_034642415.1. Taxonomy (NCBI): domain Eukaryota; kingdom Metazoa; phylum Chordata; class Lepidosauria; order Squamata; family Lacertidae; genus Podarcis; species Podarcis siculus. The sequence goes on from JAXCMG010000068.1 coordinate 410,372, forward strand.
TCGTTCACGGTGACATGCAATACGGTTTCCTGAGGGGAAGGAGAGGGCAAAATCCAGATTCGGTTAGCAGGCATTTGGCCCAGCAGGATGCCTCCCTGGTCTTCACCTTTGAGGTCATGCTTTGGAATCCCACTTCCAGTCAGAACAGGGTGTGGGGAGCGAACAGGATCTCCGCTGGTCCCAGAGCTGTCACCAGGTCATTCTGTCGCCAGTGGGAGTCCAGCTCCCTGCAGCCTGAAGATTTTTTTTAAAAAGGTCACGAGTCAGTTGCTTGGCACTCTCATTCTAGTGCTGTTGAATGAAGGGTGTGTTTGTTCCTGTGGTTTGAAAGTTAGTCACTGACTTATCACAGGAACTATGTAGGCTGTGGGAGAGGTGAGAGAGATGAATTAATCTTAATAACACCCGTGACATTATTTGTTCATAGTGCTGTATTCTTAGTTTTAGATATTATGATTTATGTGGGAATTGATTTTTTTTCTTTTGTTGTGTACTTTTTAATGTGTTTTACTTATTGTTTATGACTTTTGTTATGTTGGTAATTACCGTATTTTTTGCTCTATAAGACTCACTTTTTCCCTCCTAAAAAGTAAGGGGAAATGTGTGTGCGTCTTATGGAGCGAGTGCAGGCTGTGCAGCTATCCCAGACGCCAGAACAGCAAGAGGGATTGCTGCTTTCACTGCACAGTGACCCCTCTTGCTGTTCTGGCTTCTAGATTCAGAATATTTTTTTTCTTGTTTTCCTCCTCCCAAAACTAGGTGCGTCTTGTGGTCTGGTGCGGCTTATAGAGCTAAAAATACAGTATGTAAATCTTGCCATGTTGAGCACTGTTTTAACTATGGAAAGGGAGCATACAAATAAAATGATGATGATGATGATGATGAGGATGATGATGATGATGATGATGATGATGATGATGATGATAAAGCTATAATGCATCGTATGCTCTTCTATTTATTTATTCCTCGTTAAGTTATTCTGCACACATGATGAGTGGCAGGGCCAAAAAAAGCTCTGATTTTTTTATTTGTTTATTCAAAAGGGCCTCTTGTGATTATATAAAATCTGAGCCCCTCTTGCATTTGATTGGCCCCAATGCAGAATCCCATGGGACTCTTGCTTTGCCAAATAGCCGTGTGCATTTCCAGGATATGCGACAAGCCGTATTCTTGAAATGACAACTGCGAGTTCCTGTTACTCCTTCCATTCCTCCACGTTTGCAGTTGGCCAGATGGAACTGAGTCAGAACAAGTTTTTTTCTCACCTGCTCCATCAGTAATCTGCTATTTTTCCATGTGTCTGTTTCATGTTATTTGGAATTGGGCAGTGGCAGTAAAGTCTAGTTGGCAACCGCAATTGCAGAGTTCCGTAATGGTGAGTTGAGTCCTGCTCTTGCTAAACAGTTAGTAAAATTCACAGCTGGGAAAAGTGGCATGATGGTGGGATATTGGCAGGGCTTTTCAAAAACATGGATGGATGGCCATGTATGTGAAAGGATGTTTCACTTGGTAATGGCCTCCTGGATTTTGTTAGTTACCGTTTCTGAGGCTCCTTATTTATTATTGCCTTGAGCAGAAAACTCAATTAGAACATTTTGTGGAAATAGTCATGGATCACAAGTACAAAATGGTTGCATTAGATGTGACTGGCAATTCCTCTAGCCCAGTATTCCGTCCTCTTGGCTGTTTCCTAATTGGAGTGAATGGTGTGGCCAACATTCCTAGTTTCCAAGGATTGAAACAGCATCTGGAATTTGCACTACAAGAGTTATGAGCGGCCTGTAGGCATCTGGTGACAGCGTTGTTCACAATAGCAAAGTAACTAGAGAACATTTCCAATACATTGGGAGTTACTCTGCCAGTGCAACCTCCATGTGGAAACATAGGAATTGGAGCAGCAAGAATCGTAGTCACATGAAATCATGGTAGTCTACAACTGGTGCCACGGGTCCTTTGAGAAAACACCTCAATGTGTGCAAGAATTTCTATGAGCAAGGACACAGTGTTGAGGCCTATCAGCAGATTATTTCAGGGTAGTAATGGATAGTCCTTGTTGGCCGAATTAATTGAGTTTATATCCTGCCCTTCCCCTCGAAGGAGCCCAAAGTGTCAAACACATCCAGATCAGTTAAAATATTCTAGGAAGAATTACAGTCATAAACTTTCTTTCATACCATAATTTCATGGTCACCAGGAACAGTGTCCTCCAGCCACCAAATGCCCAGATAAACAGGACTGTTTTCAAATGGGCAACTACCACTGAAAAGGCCTTGAATCAATGCCAACTGGGCACCACCACCAAGGCCTCACCTGCTGATCATAGAGTCCAGGATGGTTGATGCTCGGCAAGGCATTCTTTTAGGTACTTTTAGAGTTTTGCATGTTTTACCTTGAATTAGGCCCAGCAGCTCCCTGGCAGCCAATGCCGTGCTTTCCGACCAGTGGCACATGATCCGATCAGGTTGCCCGACTTGCCAGCCTAGCAGCCACATTGTGCACTAGCTGCAACCTCCAGACAGTCTTCAAGGGCAACCCCAGAGCTTTTATGGAAAAAGTCTCCCTTAATTAGAAGGCATTGTATTTCCCTTTAAAAATAAAAAAAAAAAAAAAAACCCCAACAGTTATTCTATTCCATCTCCAGCAGTAAGCTAATTGAACTCACAGGTCCGTTTTGCGGCAGACAGTAGAAGAAAAGAAAAAATGTGTTTGTCTATCAGGAAGGCTAGAGATTAATTTTAGAAATGTGTTTAGTACAGAAACAAGAGAACTAAATGACATAAATATTATTTTTCTCCCTTTTCATTTTTTTTGTTCCTTGTGTAACTCAAAAACTGTTTGGCGTAACTTGAAAAACATTCACACTGCATTGTTAAATTTGATTGGTTATATTAAGAAGTGCTGGTGATAATGACAAGAATTCCTGAGATTGTTGGCTGAGGGGCTTGAAAAAGTCTGAGTGATTTAGAAATGATGCATATTAATGTTATTAGCAACACAGCTACCTACTTTTGACCTCAAAATATAGGGTGAGTTTCAGAATGGCCTTAGAGATGAAAGCAAAAATGTTTTCCAAAAAGAATTCTCCGTTTGCCCCAGCAAAAATGCATGCTTGCTTTTTATTTCTACGTTGCATTTAACCTGCTTGTAGCCTTTATTTTACCTCCAGCGCTTTTGTTGATTAATGAAGGAAACCAGCCTTTGAAGCCACTCTCTCCTCACAGACAGGTGCAATATTTTAACAGTGGAAGAACTGCTGTGGTTTGTAATGATGGGAGCTTTCAAATCACGCCATCCACAAAGGGCAAGTGGCATTGACCTAGCCGGATTGTATGCACAGTTTTGCATCCTCTGTTAATTTCTTTCTTCACTGCTTCAAGGCTTTCTGTCCAGAATACTTAAATATGACTCTCCAATTTGGACTGAGGAAGGCAGTTAAAATAAATGGTATTTTAGTCCTTTGTAATTATTCTAACATTGTTGTTTAGCTGTTTAGTCGTGTCCAACTCTTCGTGACCCCATGGACCAGAGCACGCCAGGCACTCCTGTCTTCCACTGCCTCCTGCAGTTTGGTCAAACTCATGCTGGTAGCTTCAAGAACACTATCCAACCATCTCGTCCTCTGCCGTCCCCTTCTCCTTGTGCCCTCCATCTTTCCCAACATCAGGGTCTTTTCCAGGGAGTCTTCTCTTCTCATGAGGTGGCCAAAGTATTAGAGCCTCAGCTTCAGGACCTGTCCTTCCAGTGAGCACTCATGGCTGATTTCCTTCAGAATGGACAGGTTTGATCTTCTTGCCGTCCATGGGACTCTTGACAGTCTCCTCCAGCACCATAATTCAAAGCATCAATTCTCCAGCGATCAGCCTTCTTTATGGTCCAGCTCTCACTTCCATACATCACTACTGGGAAAACCAGTAGTGATGCATGGAAGTGAGAGCTGGACATAAGGCATACTTAATTCATGCATTCCAATCTCAAAAATGATTGGGAATTGCATGGTTCAGGGAAGACAAATTAGGAATTAGAAAACATATTCCCTCAAGGAATAGTGGTGGCCAGTAAATAAGATAGGATCCCCCCCCAAAAGGTGCATCGAGTGTAGGTCTACAAACAGTCTGCAGCTGCAATTATTAAAGAGAGCATGCAAGTATAGATGCAGTTTACAACTAAATACTAGGGACTAGAAACATGTAACAGAGCAGCATTGTTGGCTTACCGCCCTGTATATATAATATCGTTATTATTATTATTTTGGGCTAGATGACCCTTGGGGTCCCTTCCAACTCTACAATTACATAGTTCTATGATTCTCTATTATTATTTCCGTTATTGGAGGCAGAAAACTGGCCTAAGACAGATCCAACAGTGCAATGGCTGGGCCATATGGTTTCCTGCTCTCTCTGCGATGGTCCCCAAGGATGTCTCAGTTCAGACAATGTCTTGTTCCAGCCATAGTGTTTGAGCTCTCATTTCTTGGTGTGGGGATCATGATCATGGGAGCTGGAAAGGGGCCGTTTCAGAAATCGCCACCCAAAAGTCGCACCTGTATCTTGGAGCCCTCATTTCAGGGAGAAGGTTCTCTGTGGGAATTTGTCCCTGGGGCTGCCTGGGAAGCATCTTTAGGTAAAAATGATTGTTCAGATTGGCCCTTCTTCATGACTTGATTGCACCCAATATGTATATGAAACTATGTATATACATGAAGTGGGCTTTTTCGGCCACGTTCCACCAAACATGGCTGTAAGTTCCACCAGCTTTGGATCCAGTTAGTTCAATATGGCAAGCAGTGATATCCTATACATGCCTATTCATATGCCTCACTGAATTCAACGGTGCTTACTCCCAGGTAAGTGCATATAAGATTGCAAACTAAATCTCTATAAAATGAAGAGTGCCCTGTATAGTCCTTAAACAGCTGAGATATATCAGTAACACTGGAACTGATATAGAAAGGGAACGAAAGCCACCCAAACAAAACAAAACCAATAATGTGATATCTTTGTATCCCCCTTTTTTGTCTGTTCTCTGAATTTAAGGGACCGTTTTTCATCTGCCTCCCAGAAACTGGTACAAATTAAGCATCTGTGTGAAAGGTTAAAGATCTAGTAGCAACTAATGAAATGTCAGGTGTTTATGAAACTCCAGAGTCCTGAGAGGGTGTAAAATAAAGGGGAAAGGCAGAATGAGGGCTGAACCTCTGGGCAAGCAGGATATGGGAGAGGAAGACAGCAGTGAAGTTTTGCCCAAATCAGTCATCATTTCATCCTGTCAGAAGATAGATAGATGATAGATAGATAGATAGATAGATAGATGATAGAGATAGATGATAGATAGATAGATAGATAGATAGATAGATAGATAGATAGATAGAGATGATAGGGCAGCCACAATTCAGGACCATTTAACACAGTAGTCTTCTTTTTATTCTAAAATGGGACCGCATCACATGTGTTTCATCAGTTGCAGTTCTCTCTTAAGTGTATGCTTGTAGGTAAGCCTGGATTTGCCTATGTAATCTGTGAAAAGGCCTCCAAAACAGGGTGTAACCAAGACTGTTTTATCCATCGTAAACAAAAAATGAGATGGGGAGTTATTGCATATAAATATAGTAGTTGAATAGGATGGGGGGGGATGCTGTTGGGGGTTAATGTGTGAGGAATGATAGGGCGGTTGACATACAGAGTGAATAGGGTCACAGCCCCTAGTAACATATATTTGACCTGTGGAATTCATTGCCAAAAGCTGGCTTTGTAAGATGAAACAAGTTCATGCAGGGTCGGCCTATCAACAGCCAATAACAATAGGAGCTTAATAGACATTCCATGTTCAGCAGATCTCTTAACGCCCCAGAATGCTCCATCACCTTCATTCCTTGATGACTTCCCCAAAACTTCTGGCTGATTGGAAGAAGGATGCTAGACTCAGTGGCCTTGGTCTCATCCAGCAGGACCCTCTTCTGTTAATTATTTCCCACTTGCCTTAATGTTATCATCCATGCTACCTTCATACATCAAATGTCTGTCAAGTCCAGATTTCTTGGTCCTGTGTTTATCTCACTCAGGCTGTCCCTTGGATTCTTCCAACCCACTAATGCTAATCTCTTTCTATTCCTCTTTTCACTGAAATGCTTGTAAATATTAGCTGAGGCAACAGTGCAATCATTGATTCATTAGTTTCCTTTAGGGCTGTCACTCAATTAAATAAATCTTGGCCACTTACCTGTATGAGTTTTAATCAGATAGAGCAGCATAAATGTCTATTTGGATGAAGTTAACATTCTTGCTTTGTTATTAGATGATGCATCAATGTGTCACGATCCTTCCTTAGGGGAAAACCACACACAAAAGGTAGCATTCACTTTACCAGTGCTACTGCAGAGTTTTGTAAGCCTCCTTTTCCAGACTAAGAGTTCCTTAGCTATAATGTCTTAATTTCATTTCTGGGATGCATATACAAATTCAATCGCTCCCTGGTCATGTTCAGCCCAGAACGCTACTGCTTTACAATCCTACAAAATGGATAAATGAGAAACCAGGGAGAGGAATTTAACCAAGGAAAGAGAAGAAAGGATAATAAGTAACAGATCACTAAATTAGATGAGCCGCCCCACAAGAAGAAATTGCGCACAAAAATATCCCTTAAGATGTTTCCTTCTTAACACTGAATTGCATTACTTGGCTTAAGCTTAGTGAAAGAAAATACAGATAGGAGCCACAATATTTGACAGATCAATAATGCTCTCTACTTTATTTGAAGAGGTAGGTCCTCTTCAAAACTTCCCTTTCCACACAGTTTGGAAATCTAAGCACTCTCAAGACCCACAAACTTCAGCTGGACAGAACTATGCAGCTACATAGTAGCTCCCCCAACTCTCTTGTGTGGCCGCTGGCTAATAATCTGGGGGCTCTGGATCCAAGTCTGGATTAACCATTAAGTAAAATAAGCACTTAAATTTTAAGTGCTTAGGGCAGGGGTAGGCAACCTAAGGCCCGTGGGCCGGATGGAGAAGGCGATGGAGAATCAGCATGTTTTTACATGAGTAGAATGTGTCCCTTTATCTAAAATGCATCTCTGGGTTATTTGTGGAGCATAGGAATTTGTTAATCCCCCCCCCAAAAAAAATATAGTCTGGCCCACCACATGGCCTGAGGCACCTGAAAAAGGTTGCAGACCCCTGGCTTAGGGCATCAAAGGATGGGGGGGCACCACAGAAAATTTGCATTGCCATATTTACCATGGGACATACAGAGCAGCTGAACCAGGTTCCGCAAAAAAAAGGCTCCGGCAATAAATGAAAACATTACATACCTATATCAATAATAATAATAATAATAATAATAATAATAATAATAATAATAATAATATAGTTATAATAGAGATTAAGGGTTAACAAAATTAGAATTTGGTAACTGGTAAATTTCCCCACAGTCCACTGAGGCTCATGGGATCATTCAGGCGTCCACTGAGAGTGAATGCAGCAACGCTCAGTTGCCAGATTTTGGGAGGGGATTTCTCCAAATGTGGAGGTTTTTTAAAGGCCTTGGCAATAATTTTGGAGATAACTTTTCTTTGTATTTCGGCGGGGAGCAAAACATTAACAGCAAAGTTTTTTGAGGCAATTGATGTGTCAATTTACAATGAAATTGAACACAAACTTCACATCATTAATTCGGATGCCACATGCTATGTTGTTTGTGATAACTGATAAAGGAATCACCCTAGAGTTTCATTTTGTTTATTACCAATTCTAAGGCATCATGTAAAAAGTGAATGACAGTTGATTGCCAGGTATATAATAGTGTGATTCTGTTAAGTTTATTAGGACAGTGTTGTTGTTTTCTCATGTGGTGGTGGGCAGTGAATAAGTTCATTTCATCACATGACCCAAGGGGGCCTCACAGTCTGTATCCACATGCTGCGACATGGGTTCGAGTCCCGCTGACACTGATTGATGCTTCCCCATAGGGCTTTAACACTAATTTCGCAGCTAAGCTTCAGCACTTCCACTCATATGTGCATCATAAGTTCAGTGCCACAAAAAATGTGAAAAATAGGATTCAGTCATGCTGAACTTTACAAAATAATTGTAGAAGACAATACTGAGTGCCTTTCCAAATGAAGACATTTTCTTTTGTATATTTTTAACATTAATGGACTCAAATTGCTCAGCTGAGCTTTCATTTTCTCAGGTGAAGAATATTAAAAATCCCAACAGAACAACTTTGCAGCAAGGCAGGCTGGGCGTCTTATCTCTACTATGTATAGAAGCAGATGTCTGGCGCGAGATTAGTTTTGAGGATCTGATCAAAGATTCTGCAATTAGAAAAAGTTGGAGATTTAAAAAATATATAAATAAAGTGGAAGTATACAAAAATAAACATTAATTTCCATCTTACTGTAGGTTTTGTTTCCAAAGAGCCAATTTTATTTTACAGTTTTTTATTGTTTCTCTTTTGAGGTAGATATTTATGGGGGCACCAAAATCATTTAAGTGCTTAGGGCCTCTAAAGGTCTGGATCCGACCCTGTCTGGATCACATTGCAAGTGCGGGGCAGGACAAAACTGAAGCCGGAAGCCCTCCCTGACCGCCAGCTCTATGCTTGGTTACTGGATCATACTCACATCCTTTTCCAGCAGCTGTCTAGTGGTCTGTGATGCAGTCAATGGGTCGGCGGGGTGGCATCCAGACAGCTGCACAGATCTCTCTCAAGCCATGGTTCAGTTTGCATGGTAGCAAGCCAGGCTGTGTATGTATGCATATTGTGGAGGGAGAGGGGGAATTGTCCACATATTTTTCACATAAAGAAACAGTGTACAGTCTACCCAGTGTGAATAAATTTAATTTAGCCATCTTCATGCCTCCTGACTATATTCCTTCTGAAGTTTGCTAGAAAGGCACATGTGCGCTTCGGGCAGTTTTCCAGCTTCACTTCTCTTTCTCTCTCTCTTTTCCCCATACGCCCTCATTTTTTTAAAAAAAGAGTAAAGCTTTCACAACAGCCCTGTGTCTCTGAATAGTCCCCTTGTACAACAAGCATGGTGCTGAGATTTCTGAAGGGTCCCTGCTGCTGCATGCTACAGAATCAGGCTGAACTTTCTTCCCTCCCTGCTTTTCACCCCGTGGGCCTCAGTGTGGCAGTAGAAGAACGCTGCGCTGCGTTCTGCAAGCCACTTTTTTCCCCTGACACACTGAGACTTCCAAAGCAGCATCTTTGTGAGCCGTGAGCCAGGACAGAAATCCCTGGTTCAAACATTCCCTTGGTCACCAAGCCAATCTTCCTTAGCCCTCTGTTTGCAATTTGGGAGGGACTGTGCTGAGCAACGTTACAGAGATCATCCACGGGGAATCTTTTTGAGCATTTAAGAAAAGCACTATATAAAACGTGAGTCATTTTCTTCTTCTTTGGTGATCACTCATAGCCAAGTAAGATTGTCTTCCATACACACGGTTTCAACAATGAATCCGTAAGTGACTGTGGAGGCCAATTCTGGATCCACACGTCCTTCCACAGTGGGGACAGTGGTTTCTGGGCAGGAGTTGATCACAGTGTGGATTTGCCAAGCGTGCCTTCCTCTTAGCACATTTCTCCCTTGTGTCCTGAGTTTGAGTGTCTTCAAAGCCCATGACACCTTTGGTAAAGGCTGTTCTCCAACTGGAGCGCTCGGAGGCCAGTGTTTCCCAGTTGTCAGTGTTTATACTACATTTTTTTAGACTTGCCTTGAGACAGTCTTTAAACCTCTTTTGTTGACCGCCAGCATTACACTTTCCATGTTTAAGTTCGGAATGGAGTAGTTGCTTTGGAGTGTGTAAGTTGCCATTCAACCCTCTGTGGCTGAGAGTGCTGGCAGGGTTGAACTGAGCCTTGCCACTCTCACTGACCAGGGTAGAAGTGTGGGGAGGGCAAGAAAAAATCCTCTTCTCTGTCAGATGCCAGGCTAGCACAGCAAAGGAGTGCTGGTTGTGGCTGCTGTGGTGTCACAGGACATGGGCCTTCACAGGATCCGTCCCTCTCTGCACATGAAGCACCCTGTTTCTGAGGCTACCACCAGCAGGGATAGTCCCAGCAGTAGCTTCTGTCCATTTGGGGAGAGGCAGTTCCAATTGATCCAAACTTATTCTGGCAAAGCAGATCAAGGGTTTGGTTTGCTCTGCCTGTGTATGATTTGTGAAAATCATTGTAGGAATTGCATACATCCTATCGCTTTTTATAGGATCTCATCTAAAGCAGTTTACATTGCAGTGGGTTGAAGCTGCTTCCCAGCTGCAAAATCCTACTAACTGTTCCAATCTTCCTGCTCCGGATCAGGACCACCAGCTTGAATCGACCTGTTCAAGTTAAGCATTTCCGATTTGGCAAGATTATATCGTTTCATCCTTGTCTTCATTCAATGACAATTGCCTACCTTTTCAGTAACAAATTCTGACATTTTTGTCGTGTAACCACTATAATTATTACTTAAATGTTAAAATGTCAGGAAATCAAATGCTGGCTTTCACATCAGGAAATGTTTACTGCACTTATGTCGATTACAAGATGGTTGTGGTTTTCCCGTTATTTTTAATACTGTGTATTCTGCGTTATTAGCAGACTTGAAGACAAACTGTTTAATACCTCAGTGACTGAAACATATGAAATCGTTAATATGAAAATACCACACACACACCCGGACACCAATTGGAATTTGAAAGGACAAGGGTTCAATATGAATTCATAGCATGATTTTGGAAAACTACATTTAAAAACCAAAAAAACCACAACCATCGCTTCTGAATGCCACCTAGCAGTTTGAAGCAAAGTAAACCAAAGTAAACCACAGAGTCTAGGACTTGCTGATCAGAAGGTCGACGGTTCGAATCCCCACAACGGGGTGAGCTCCCGTTGCTCGGTCCCTGCTTCTGCCAACCTAGCAGTTTGAAAGCACGTCAAAGTGCAAGTAGATAAATAGGTACCGCTCCGGCAGGAAGGTAAAGGGCATTTCTGTGCACTGCTCTGGTTCGCCAGAAGCAGCTTAGTCATGACCCGGAAGCTGTACGCTGGCTCCCTCAGCCAATAAAGCGAGATGAGCGCCACAACCCCAGTCGGCCATGACTGGACCTAATGGTCAGGGATCCCTTTACCCTTTACCTTTAATCTGTTCATGAACCTGGTCTCTATTAACCCCTATGAATCCTGTTTGCAGCAGAAACACCAACAAAACACACACTCTTGTCCCAGATGCAGGCACAGTGGACTATATGAGATATTACACTTCCCGTTTCCTTGCAGTGTCCATTGCTTTCTGTTCCTCCATTTTCCCGCCTCTCCCCACCTTCTCTGTATAGACAGTAGTCAAATTTATCTCCCCCCCCCTTTTGGTGCAAAAGAAGACAGTTATATTGTCAAAGGTGTATTTGGTACCTTCGCAGCCAAATGAAGAAAATGTTTTCTGTATGGGATAGACTTTAGAAGGGTTTTCAAGAATGCCAGCACAGTGTCCACCTGGGCCAAAAATCTCTAGTGTACGAAAGGTGAACTTTTAGGCATAGCAACCTGCTTTAAACAAGATGCCAACCACAAGGTGAACTAGTTTAGATAAGGTGTATGGTGGTTAAAACTGAAGATGAGCGAGGAAAACTGAACTTAGACCTCATTGGCTCCCTGTTCTGTGACCAGAACTCTTTGTCAGCTGTTCCTTCTCCACCTTTGGCATTCCCTGCAACTTACAGAAAACTTTCTTTTTGTTTCCGTAAGCCTTACAGCAGTATTTCTTTCTTTCCACCCACAGCTGAAACCGGATGAAAGGATCATCAAGACGGAATATGGGCTGTTGATTCGCAGCTTGCAAAAAAAGGACACGGGGGCCTACTATTGCAATGCTCAGGAGCACACCTTTGTGCGAACCGTTGTGAAGTTGAGTTTAAATGTCATCGAGAATGGGCAGATGGAAAGCTCCCAGAAGACAGAGGACGAAGAAGGGCGAGGGAGGGATCTGCTAGCGGAGTCCCGGCTGCGGTACAAGGATTACATCCAGCTTCTCAGCAGCCCCAGCTTCAGCCTGGATGAGTACTGTGAGCAGATGTGGCACCGGGAAAAGAAGCGTCAGCGGAACAAAGGAGGACCCAAGTGGAAACACATCCAGGAGATCAAGAAGAAAAGGAACCGCAGGCATCACCAGCCGGCCACCCCACACACTGCGCCCGCGTCCACATAGTCTGCATATTTTATTTAAAGAAATGACTTTTTTTTTGCAAATGAGAACATTTTTGTTAGTTTTCTGGGCCTTCCCTTTCGATGTTGCTTCTCTCAGAGAGAACAGTCCATGCCTAGTTGTTAATGTATATGAGACCCCCCCATAGAAGAATACACTAGCAATGCAGGAGAGACTTCTTCAGGACTTGTGTGCTGTTCCGATGTCCCCTGGTTTCAACTGAGATGACTTTCTTTGCATCTCAGGCTCCGGAGAGTTAATTTATGTGACGTACCGAATGGCTGCTCTGTTGTTTTCTGTTTAAAAACATGGACAATGGGCTGATTGAACAGCCGCTAGGTTTCACCGCACCATTTCACAGCAGGCTGGTTAAAGTGTCGGGGTCTGTTGAAAAGATCCATCCCAGATAGGCCTCACCCTGCACCATAACTCCTTTGGCTTAGATCAGACCTCTTGGGCTGAGCACACCAACCCTTCCCAGGGCATGATCCTGCACATTGACCCTGTCCGTGGAGGCATTGACACATAGAAATGGACACCAGACTCCATTGGCAGCAGCGTGTGAGGGATTCATCCACACAGCTGACAAAATTGGGCCCTTTCTGTTCCTTCCTAGGCCTAAAGTTGTAGCCTGGTAAGTTGTAGGTTCTTGGCCAGCTTCTTGGCCATCCCTCAAGGAATGTCCCTCCCAGGACCTTTACCACACGGGGTCTCAGGGCACAGAGGTCCACTTTGGTATTTTTTGGCTGGGTGGACAGGACGGGTCATAGCACATGCAAACAAATGTAATCCTCACTTTTTCAGAAGACATGTAGAGCTTCATTCCCTAGAGTGTAAGTAGCAACCAGTTTGAAGGCCATCTGCTGAGGTGACCTGTTGACTCTAATTGGACCTGCCAGCCAGCGAAGATGCTCAAGAGTAAAATTCCTTAAGAAGCGAATGGGAGTTATGCACACAAATCCTATTAGTTGGTAATGGGATTTTTGGCAGCACCAATCCTGTCTGCCTCTTAAGACATTTTTACCCATCACATCACCTCTGCTACTTTAGACTCCTTTGTTGGTTTGCATTTGCTTCTTTGATACAAATGGCAGCGCAAATAAATCCACCAAGGAAAATGCCCTTCGTCAGCCAAACGTGGCAGAAGCAGCCTTTGTCCTTAGCTGTGTATTCTTTTTGTAAAGGTCCTGTGCATTTTAGAGACGGGGGTGCATTGGGGAAATTAATGCTTTATATTTTTATTGAAATGAAATGAAAACAACGTCCATGTGTAAATAACGCACAAGTTAGAGTTGGGCAGCTTTGTAATTTTGTAAAATATTCCTAGTTTGTTTTTAACTTTTCTGTTGTTTGGTAGATTCCGTTTTCCTGACAGAATTCAGTTTTTCCTCCAGGAGAGCCCTGTGGCCATGTAGTCTTTTGGCATCAGTGGAGCTGGTTTATAACGCCCAACATTGAGATCAAACAAGAGTCGCATCTCATCATCTCAAGGCTTGCCCCTACACTGAAGTGCCTTCTAACCAGTTCTCCTCTTTTCTGCTGCCCCCACCCACCCTTTTCGCTTTTCACGCCTTTTTGGGTGTGAAATGACAAATTAGCTACTTCCTCACATGGAAGAAAGCTTTGATGGATACCAAAAATGACAGACTTTCCTTGTTTCTCATGCATTCTACTCATCTTGGGAGCAAAGTCTATGGGAAAGCCATGTAATTGGCGTGCCATTCATTAAAGCAAATTCATTAAAGCATTGACTCTCAGCTCTGGAAAAATTTAGCAGTAGTTATCGTCTGTTGCTCTGTATATGTACCGACATTCCTTCTGGTTAATAATTGTACAGATGCTTTGTGTTTTGCATTTGTTTTTTGGATAAAGAGATACGCGTATGGAAAATATGGATGTTAATGATTCGCATCGTCATAATTCCCATTAGAAAATTAAACCATGCTGGGCTCCTGCTCCTAACTGATCTTAAAGGGGTTTGCACCTGTTCCCCCTAAGTTGTGCTGCACTATAGCTCATATAGGCTCCTTAAAGGTTTGGTTGTACAGGGGCGTTTTGAACCATGATTGCAATATGGGGTGTTGGGTTTTTCCCCCAGGGTGGTTTTCTTTTAAAAAAAGATTTCATTAAATGAGCATTGGGTCATTTAGACCCCCTATTAACATGGTGGTGCATAATCAAGTTAATTAATGACCCCAACATGATGGACAGTCTAATTTAGCAATATAGCCGCTGCTTTATAGCAGTGGCATAGTGTGGGTTGCCAGTGCCCGGGGCAAGGCAAGTGTTGCGTTTGGTATTCTGTGCAAGATTCAGTTGAATGGAGGGTGGGTGGAATCTCCGAGAAAGATAGAAGGAACCTGTGATAACGGGGCTATTACAAATTCTTTGTACCTTCGCTATATGCTTTTGGCTCCACAACAAATCAATATTTTTAGTACAAATGTTCAGCATTTTAGATATTAGCAGGACTTTGATTCTCATATCAATTTAGTAATTTATTTATTTTTTACAAAATAGGATTTTTTAAAAAAGAACAACACATCAAAATGTGCATGAAATTATATATATATATATATATATATATATATATATGAATGACACAGCTGGTTTTAACAGGATCAAACATTTCAAGGGGCACTGGAGGCCACTGAAGGAGTTAGACAAAGCAAAGGATATTGAGGAAGAAGGTCTTTTAAAAAGCCATTTGCTTGTTATTCAGTCGGCAATGAAGGTCAGGCCTAAGGACTATAGATCTTGGGAAGGACCTCAAGGGAAACAGAATGAACACAGGAATTTGAGCAATTTCAATGCAACTGAAAAAATAAATGGCTATAATAAATGCCCCAAACATGCTAAGTATGTTATACAATAATTTCTACCTTACATCGCAACCACAAAAGTGCTGTGCAAGTTTCTTTAATTATGTTAAACCAAAGCAAAAACAATATTGGACCATCCTGCAATGACAACACACAACAAATAACTCTGGGGAAAATCATGAAGGTTTTTAATATCACTAGCAAATGTTATTCACGTAGAAATCTTCCTAAATCAAAATTTGATGTGTGGGCACAAGGGAATCATGTACAAACAAAATATTTGCAGGAATTTTGTGAAAAAATTAATAAAGGGTTGATGTTTTTTTTAAAAAAAAAAAAACAAATCAATTTTGTTTGGGGAGTGTGATGGAGAAATGCACATCTCTTGAAATATACAAATTATATGTTTCCACATATATTGAACACTTCTTTTAAATTCTTCCGCTAGTAAAGTCCTTTAAAACATAGCAGATCCTGTGAGTAATAAATGGCTTCTTTTGTTATATATGATTCTCCTCCTTTGATTTCAAAGGTAGCAGTGGAATGTGGAATTACTGTTAGTTTGAGCTGTGATCTGCCTCAAACTGTTATCAGGTTCCAGGGGGATACAACATGTTGTTGTTGTTGCTGCTGTTTAGGCGTTTAGGCGTGTCCGACTCTTCATGACCCCATGGACCAGAGCACGCCAGGCACTCCTGTTTTCCACTGCCTCCCGCAGTTTGGTCAAACTCATGTTAGTAGCTACGAGAACACTGTCCAACCATATCATCCTCTGTCGTCCCCTTCTCCTTGTGCCCTCCATCTTTCCCAACATCAGGGTCTTTTCCAGGGAGTCTTCTCTTCTTGTGATGTGGCCAAAGTATTGGAGCCTCAGCCTTAGGAC
This sequence comes from Podarcis siculus, assembly GCA_034642415.1. NCBI lineage: Eukaryota > Metazoa > Chordata > Lepidosauria > Squamata > Lacertidae > Podarcis > Podarcis siculus. The sequence goes on from JAXCMG010000068.1 coordinate 426,263, forward strand.
CTGTCCTTCCAGTGGGCACTCAGGGCTGATTTCCTTCAGAATGGATAGGTTTGATCTTCTTGCAGTCCATGGAACTCTCAAGAGTCTCCTCCAGCACCATAATTCAAAAGCATCAATTCATACTCTGGTTTCACCTCAGATTGTATACTCTGGTTTCACCTCAGCATCAATTCTTCGGCGATCAGCCTTCTTTATGGTCCAGCTCTCACTTCCATACATCACTACTGGGAAAACCATAGTTTTACTATACGGACCTTTGGGAGCAAGGTGATGTCTCTGCTTTTTAAGATGCTGTCTAGGTTTGCCCTTGCTTTTCTCCCAAGAAGCAGGCGTCTTTTGATTTCGTGGCTGCTGTCACCATCTGCAGTGATCATGGAACCCAAGAAAGTAAAATCTCTCACTGCCTCCTTTCTTCCCCTTCCATTTGCCAGGAGGTGATGGGCCCAGTGGCCATGATCTTAGGTTTTTTTGATGTTGAGCTTCAGACCATATTTTGTGCCCTCCTCTTTCAGCTTCATTAAAAGGTTCTTTAATTCCTCCTCACTTTCTGCCATCAGGATTGCGTCATCTGCATATCTGAGGTTGTTGATATTTCTTCCCACAAACTTAATTCCTGTTTGGGATTCACCCAGTCCAGCCTTTCTTATAATGAATTATGCATATAAGTTAAATAAGCAGGGAGACAATATACAGCCTTGTTGTACTCCTTTCCCAGTTTTGAACCAATCAGTGACCTCCAAATGTTTCAGACTCCAGTTCCCATCAGTCCCATCCCACCTCGCTAGCAGGGCCCATTGGTCAAGGCTGAGGGGAGTTGTAGTCCCAGCTTCATCCAAAGGGAACAACATTTGATACCACAGCCCACTGCACGCACATACATCTTGCTTATTCAACATTTTGTAATTCACAGCTTCAGTGTCTCCATTGCACACACAAAAAACTTTTTTGAGGCAATAGGAAGTTTCTCTCTCTGGTGTTTCCTCTGGTGTAACTCATTCACACATGCAAGCAATCGCCTAGAACGCTGTTTCTGAATCTCGTTTCAAGAAGAAGAGGAGCAACAATGTGGTTGTTGACCTGGATCCATCAAGAGGAATTTTTTGAGATAATATATAGGTAAGTTTTCTGTTACCAGCTCCAGAAATTGTTTCCTTTTCTTTTGTTGTTTAAAGCACAAGATCAGAAAAATGAATGTTTAGGAATGACATAACCTTCCCTGTTACAGCATTACGCATGAGAAGTGTGAATGGTCTGTTGAGCCTTGTATATGTTATTCCAGTTCTCTGGCAAGGCAAAGTTATAGCAAGTATTTAATGTAAATATATACATAGCAGATTTGAAAATATTTCATTGGCCACTTCATCTCACCTTGCCATCGACGATTTAACTGGAACCAAGAGACCTTTTTAAAAAGCAAATTATTCCAAAAACATCACCTGGTGAATGTACAATTCAATGATATTGCAAGTGTAAATACAGGTGTAAATCATTTGAGGACAAAGGAATCACACTTGTAGAAGAAAATCGATACCATATGACTTTTTAATCCTTTCTATTACATTTTTATTATTAATTTTTACCTTGTGTGGCTAATATTCCTCTGCAATAAGCTGGTGTAGTTTAGCCAAGGTGTGAAATCCGTTCATTTCTGGGTTTATTTGAAAGTAGTTAAAAAACAAAAGTTGCACAGCTTAGGAAAAATCGCCAAGGTGTTGCAATGAAGCTGGTCTTTTCCTTTCATGTGTAATAAGGCTGGTTCCTTTACCTCCTTAATGTGAATTGTTTGGGAGCGTTCTTCATCCATTGGCTAGGCTTTACCCTATTTCATTTTTTAAATAGCAAACCCCTATGCTCTCAATGTTAATATAGAACATTGCCCATAGAGACCTTAAGGGGAAGGAAGGATCTAGTGCAATACTACAGTTTTAATGTCTTGATATAACATGCAGAGTGTTTAAAACTATATTGTGCAGTGAAATATATAATATATTTTATATTTTTATACATTAACCCAAGATTGGTGGAGATTTTCTCTTTATTATCCTGCTCTTCCTTTCCCCTCAAAAGCTCACATTTTTTCCTCATTTAAAGGGGATCACTTATTCGCTCAGTGGCCTGATTTAAATCTCCAAGCGGCTAGAGTAGCTAAATTTATACAACCTGGTACTTTTCTTATTTCGGGCCCTAAGGAAAGGCAAAGGAGCATCACAGGCCAAGAGTTGAGGAGGGCTAGTAAAAAGTTTTGGAAGGCAATAACTTTCATGAACTCATTTGTGAGGCTGCTTTAAAGTTGAAGCCAAGCTCTCTTGTAGCTTGGTGGCGCATTAGATAACGTTGCCTTGAGTAACTATATAAATAATTCTGTTCCATTTTCACTCAGGTTATCCCTCAGACAAAAGTTCAAATAAAATAAGCATTTGGAGATTTAAAAGAAAGTTGCATTCTAATGTAAGGAGGCCTTTACAAGGGTAGAGAATATTTGTTTCTTTAGCTGCCGGAGTGATGTAAGAAGCAGAAAAAGTGCTCCTGGTGCCTTTTATTACCGCTGTGGGTTGCTGGTTAATAGCTTTGCCTAGGCAAGCCAAGAAAATCATAGACAAGTCATAATATTGGAAAAAGGTCCAGACAAGTCTTCAATTGGGTGGTGTTTCATATCCACACACCTTGGCCTCTGCTAGTATTAACCACTATTCTTGCTATGCTGCTGCTGTGTGGACTGCATCCAACTAGAAACATTTTGTGTTGGTTCTTTAAAAAATTAAAATACCAAACAGACAGATTTTGATCTGGATAGTCATAGAATCATAGAGTTGAAAGGGTACACAAGGGTCATCTAGTCCAAACCCCCACAATACAGGAATCTCCTCTAAAGCATCCATGACAGATGGCCATCCAACTGTCTCCAATGAAGGAGGGTCCACAACCTCCCAAGGGAAACCCTTCCACTGTCAAACAACTCTGACTGTCAGAAAGTTTTTCTTGATCTTTAGTTGAAATCTCCTCTCTTGTAACTTGAAGCCATTGGTTTGAGTCCCACCCTCCAGAGGAGAAAACAAGCTTGCGCCATCTTCCATGTGATAGCCCTTGAGATATTTCAAGATGGCTCTCATCACTTCCCTCAGTCTCCTCTTTTCCAGGCTGAACATACTCAACTCCTTCAACGATTCCTCACAAGGCTTGGTTTCCATAACCTTGATCATCTTGGCTGCCCTCCTCTGCACACGTTCCAGCTTGTTTTGAAATTGAAATACTTTATTGTCACTTGTACAACTTGTATACAGTGAGATTACACAAGCACCCCCCACTCAGCTCTCTTAGTCTTAATTCCCCTCGTTTACTGATGCACACCTACCAAACCCAAAAGTCAGTTGCCCTGTTGTTATCTTTTCATTCAGCAGCCTAACGGCCCACAGATAGAAGCTGTTCTTTACCCTGTTGGTGCAACTAATCATGCTTCTATATCTTCTGCCTGAGGGCAGGAGATCAAGAAAGTGCCGGCCAGGGTGTGAACCATCCCTGAGAATTTCCCTCACTCTCCTGAGGCAACATTCTTCCGCTATTTCATCCAATGGATTCACTGGACAGCCCATAATATCTTGTGCTGTATTCACCACCCTCTGTACGCACTTCCTATCAATTGATGTCAAACCAGTGTACCACACCGTGATGCAGTATGAAAGGACACTTTCTATTGTTGACCGGTAGAAGGAGATGCCTTCAACATCCTTCTTAAATTGTGGTGCCCAGAATTGGACACAGTATTCCAGGTGTGGTCTGACCAAGGCAGAATAGAGCGAGACTATTACTTCCCTTGATCTGGACACTATACTTCTGTTGATGCAGCCTAGACTAGCATTAGCCTTTTTTGCTGCTGCATCACACTGTTGACTCATCTTAAGCTTGTGGTCCCCCAAGACCCATAGGTCCTTTTCACATGTCCTGCTAGTAAGCCAGGTGTCCCCCATCCTATTTTTTGATATTGGTAGTATCATATCTGCAGTGCACAAACCCTAATGGGATTTGGATCCCTAATGGGACTTGTGAACACTCAGCAAACACAGGGAACTGGATGCTACAAATGTCCGTTACCAGAGTTGTAATCCTGCAAGTTCCTCAGATACATACAGGGATGTTCCTCCTTCTTGTAACTCTTTACACTATGCAGTTACCAGCTTCTGAAGTTTATCCCATGTTTTAGGAACTGCTTTCCAGGCAATGTTAGGTGATGCATTTCAGAGAGGGAGGCCTCAGAAGCTGAACTTCACACCAGGGATGGGCAAATGGTTTAATTTTGGTTTGTCCCAGTTTCTCAGTTTTCCATTCCTCAATTCTTCACATTTCCACATCAGTTTGTAATTATATATAAAAAAAATCCTTACGAAAATTCATCAGCATTTTAGTGCAGATTTCCCCTAATATATACATGTTTGTGTGCAATTTTTCCTAACACACACATTTTTGCAGAGTAATTTCCCCTACTATAAAGCTTTTTTTTAAATGCTGTTTTCAATAATACGTACATTTGGGTATACATTATTTTCCTGGTAAACTGCATTGCATAATTCAGGGGAGCGTAGGTTTCAAGGGACGACTGTGTTTTGATTAGTGTATCATTTCAGAAAGTAATACTTAGGTAGGTTTGCCTTTATATGAAAAACGAATTAAATTTCTCCCCAAATCCCTATTCCGCACATATGGAGTTCGTACCCCTTAAGATTATGGCCTATAACTTTACTTTCACACACCATGAAATGATTTTTAGGTTGGACTCAAATGGACTCACCTCAGTTTTTATGGTATCTTAAAATGAATCAGAATGTTGAAACGGGATTAATGGTGACGGGTGAGTAGCTCTGATTCCCTCGCCAGTCACCTCCCAACTTTACTCTGAATTAATTTCCAGTTTTATGTATCATAAAAGGGTCCGCAACTATATTCCTATGAATCTGACCCACACAGTTGGAAGAGACTCCTCAATCCTTCATACTACTTTTATTTAAAACCCACTTAGAAATAAAATGTATAAATTTGGCCAGTTACACCCCCACCCCACCCCTAAAACAGACCTCTCTCTCTCTTTTTTTGGCTATTTTGTATGGTTATTCTAGAAACTGTTAAAGAAATTGACATTTCAAGGTCAGTTTAAAAAGCCATTTGGACATTTTCTTGCAACGTCTGGATCCATAAAAATAATGTAATTATGGATTTAAAAATGAAATAATTTAAAATTATTTAAAAAGGAATAATTTTACCCCTTAGTGGCCTATTTTTGTCAGTCATGTCATGTTTTATGATTTATGTATGTATAATTTTGTAGCAGAAAGTCCTGAATTTTTTATATATATATATATATATATATATATGCTTTCGTAGATTTTCACGGGTACAGGAATGCAGGTTTTGGTGTCC
>JAXCMG010000068.1:444825-498528 GCA_034642415.1 Podarcis siculus
TTCTTCTTCTTCTTCTTCTTCTTCTTCTTCTTCTTCTTCTTCTTCTTTCTTCTGCCCTTCATTCAAAGATCACAGTGCAGTTTACAATATATAAACACAAAAATGCATACCAGAGTAGCACTAACCTCCCCAGCTTAAAAGGTCATAGATTATTTAATGAGCCAGAGGTCTGGAAGAAAGAGGAATGCTTTTGCCTGGCACCTCGAGATATGTAATTAAGGCAGATTGGAACCTGCCCATTATGTTTGCTCACTATATGTGTTTCTTGAAGACAAATTACATCTAAATTTTGTTCGAGAATTATATGTTCATTTTTATTTGTCAGGGAGTTGTGGAAACAAATGAGCATGGTTAATTAGAAAGAAGATTTATTGAAAAAAAACCAACAGGGTTCATGGAGCGGTGAATGCTGCCGTCTGTCCATCAGTGAAGATGTTCCTACTGAGGAGACTTCTTCCGGCGACACCAAAAGCAGCCCAGCCTCCTCTTGTGACGTGATCTGTCCTGAAGGCCACCTATTTGACAAGAGGCTAAGGGGGTCAGCCCCTCCCCTTCCTCATTCCCAGACACGGAGCTTCCATTTTCGTTCCTCCTCTCTGAGCTGCTGCTGTAATTTGAACTCCACTAGTCGGCTGGCAAATGGTTGTCTGTCTGCCATCAGGGCTGTTTCCAGTCGACGTACCTGAGGCTTGGGGACAGGACTCCTGATTGTACTCATCTAGTCCCCCTCACTTCTTGACTGCCTTCTCCCTCTGCCTGCACTTCCTTCAATTCCTTCAATTATAGCGTCCTTCAATTTCTTAGAGTTAAAAAGTTACCAAACATTCTCCAGGCTGTTTCTTAGCCTTAGCTGATTTAGACCGCGTAGCAACTGTCAATAGATTCTTCAACATACTCCAGTTCCTCTCCCAACCAATCCACAATTGTCTTGGCTATGTATGTTTTAAGAACTTGTTCCCCCTCCGCCTCTAGAAGGCCTCTTATTCGCAGAACATTAGATTTTTGTCTCATCTCTAAGACGGCGAGACAATTCTCAAATTGATCCTGTCTGCCAGCTAAACCTCTCATATCCCCCCTTACTATCTCTTGTACCCCTCTAATTTCTTCGTTTTCTTTTTCAATTTTGTCCACGTTTTTCACAGAAATGTCCAAAGCTTTTAATTTGTTAGACATTTCTGTGACCATTTTTGTGTTCTTCCCCAATTCCACTACAACTTTTTCATTCTGCTTTTGCATTTGTGTCAGCATCTCATTTTTAAAATCTGACAGAATATACTCTATATTTGACTTTCTTCAGATTGTTTTACTGATGTTTCAATATTCTGTAAACCGCATTGAGATTTTTCTTAAAAATATAAAGCGGTATAGAAATTAAATACATGCATGCATGCATGCATACATACCTGGGATGCTAGGATAGGATAGGAAGCACCCGCATGATCTAGCCAGTGATGAATAAGGGAAGCATCATTAGAGCAGCAGGCACAGTGCAAAGGAGTTCAGAACCAAGCTTATTCACTGAAATCACTATCCAAAAACCCTCCCATGCTAATACATTGGGAAGTGAGGGCTATAGGAAAAAAAAAGAGGGGCATGATTGTTGCATTGGAAGTTAGCATGGACACCACAGGGACTTGAACCCCGTCCTGGGAACCAGGAGCGCCGACCACCAGTGTCTTTTGCTTTTTTTTTGAGCAATGCAACAAGTTAAAAAGCAAAACCTGAGAGATCATTCTATGTTCTCTCAGGAAAAAAACACACAAACCTATAAGATGTTCAGAAGAGCTCTTTGGAGCGACCTGTGAAAAGACCAGCAGGAAAAAAAATGAGAAAAAGGAGAGACCAATACAAAAAAATATTATCTTGAAAAAAGACCACTGAGTGGTGGGATGTGAACTCACCTAAAGCAGCACAGTCCAAGTGCAGGCGACTCTCCCCTCAGGTACAGTGAACTGTGGGAAGCCTGTAGGAAAGAAGAGCTGGAAGAAAAGAAGAAGTGTTCTCCTACCTGCAGGTGATCCTCATTGTGGCGACACAGAATATGGCCTCTTCTGACAACTCCGTCACCACAACCTGAAAGAGTCTTAGCACAAAGAGTTGCAGAAGGAACACGATAGAGATTTTCTCCCTAGCCAAGCAAGGCATACTCACCTAAATGTCCTTCAATCATACAATACCATTTTGACCGCCATTTTTCTTTGAAGCAGGATGAGCCATTGATCTACAGGGGCACAACAGAGAGATGAGATTCAGATTTAGTGTGGAAAGAAGAAAGATTGCTCACCCTTTCGTTTGTCTATCTGAAGGTGACTTTGTGTCTTGTGGGTCCCCCTTCTTTGGTCTGCCATCTAGAGTCACTAGTTTGCCCCCAGTCACCTTCCACCAATCCTACAGAAAATGAGTTTTTTTTTTATTTATAAAAAATTGCTTTTCTTACCACCATGACTTCTGGGACTCTGCTGGAAGCGCAGGCCTCATTTGAGGGTTGAGAGCTCTTTTGGAGAGACCTGTGAAAAGACCAGCAGAAAAGAAAATGAGAAAAAGGAGAGACCAATACAAAAAATATTGTCTTGAAAAAAAGACCACTGAGTGGTGGAATGTGAACTTACCTAAAGCAGCACAGTCCAAATACAGATGATTCTTTCCTCAGGTACAGTGAACTGTGGGAAGCCTGTAGGAAAGAAGAGCTGGAAGAAAAGACGTGTTCTCCTACCTGCAGGTGATCCTCATTGTGGCGACACAGAATAGGGCCTCTTCTGACAACTCCGTCACCGCAACCTGAAAGAGTCTTAGCACAAAGAGTTGCAGAAGGAACACAACATAAATTTTCTTCCCAGCCAAGCAAGGGGATACTCACTTAGATGTCCTTCAGGCATAATGTATACAAGTATATTGCTGCTGTCATTGTGATGTAGCGTTTAGGGTTTACTTGTGAGGTACCTGAGCCTGACATCGCCTCTGAAAATACAAGAGTACTTGATAGTAACTTCCTTTCACTGTGATGGCCACTTCAAAGTGAGAAGTTTGTATATTTTTGTTTATATAAAGTCAACGCTTTGTGTTGTCTGAGCTACGTGCTAAATAGCTGCTCCAAGAAGATGCTTAGCAAAAATAAAATAAAATCCCCAAAACCTTGTTTATTATCACCAGAGAGCCATGTTATGCATCAGGGATCATTTTGCCTGGCCTGTTCCATAGTTACCCTTTTGAGCTCCATTTCCCATATCTTTTCGTAATCTTGCAGGTTCTGCTGGAAAGGCTTAGTGGAGTTGATGTTCGAGTTTGCTTCCTCATTTGATCCTCACAACAACCCTGTGAGGTAGGTTAGGCTGAGAGATAGAGAGTTTCATGGCTTAGTGAGGATTTGAACTCGAGTCTCCCAGGTCCTAATCCACCACTCTAGCCACTCCGCTCTCTCAGGAACTTCCTTCAGAGAAAGCACTTTCCCATGAGATCCTGGACTTGCCATGTCCCTGAACAGTCACTCCAATCACCACCAACAGGTTCATCCTCAAAATGCTTTATTCGCCTTTTCAGCAAGTTTTTAACTTACCTGTCTTTCTCTCCTTCCAAGGCAACCTGAGCCAACATGAAATTAGAAGGAGCAGTGTTGTCCTTTCCCTGTCTTCTTTGCTCCCCCCTCCACATGCACATTTCTAGCTTCAGCAACAAAACCCCCAACGTTCTCTTCATGAAATGACTTCTCTAGTTGCCTTTTAAAAGAAATGCCTTCTATTTTCCCTACTCATTTTCTCTCTGCTTTAAGAAGACTTCATATCCATGTGCTCCTTCTTTTCATCCGAAGACTAATTAGTTTGAAAGGTAAATAAAACTTGATTCCGCCCACTTCACATCCCTTCATTCACCTTCATTTTCCGGTTAATTTTCTTGATTCTCTTTAACATCTCCATCTTGGTATTTTTCTGAGTATTCAGTTTAAATTTTGCTTAGCTAAACTCTTTTGGGGTGTGGACTTTCTCAAGGTCCACCATCTGCCTACAATTTACTGTCCCAATTTTATTAGGATTAAGTCTTCATCAATCTTTTATTTTCCTTTGGTTTCCTTTCAATTTAAAATTTAGTGCCTCTGCTAACGCTTTTTAGGGACAAATACCTGATTTAAGATATATGTGCACAGTATTTGAAATCAACCACAGCAGAGATCGCAGGTGAAAATTACCTGTGTCCCTTTTTAAAGTTGTAAATGATGAATTTCAGCAGAGGGAAATCCCTTCATTTACTCTATAAAAAAATTCCCAATAGTTTTGAAAACTGATTTAACCTAAGCTGGTTTGTTGCCTTTTCAAACATGTTTCATCTTCCCCAGCCTCCCTCCCCTAATCCCTCTGCCCATTCGCTCCTTCAGCTCTGACCAGTGAGAGGGCTAAAGCCAGTACTATAGCCAGGGACAGGCTCACTCAGCGGAATGCGGCTCGCTCCTTCCACCACTTGTTGGTCATAAGAACACATAAAAAAGTCCCCTGCGCCATTAATACAGTGGGTGCAAATGTCTTTATTTTCTTTTTCTTTTTAAAAATAATTTTCAGTACTTTTTGCAGTTTTGTGTTCATCACAAAAACATTGTCTCAAACAGAAAAAGAAATATAGTTCCCCAGCCCCCCCCCCCCGAGACTTCACTCAACTTCTTTTCTGGTGTGTTATGCAATAACACCCCCTGCTTATTTTCATGCCTTAAAAGGTAAAGGGACCCCTGACCATTAGGTCCAGTTGTGACCGACTGTGGGGTTGCAGTGCTCATCTCGCTTTATTGGCCGAGGGAGCCGGCGTACAGCTTCCGGGTCATGTGGCCAGCATGACTAAGCCGCTTCTGGCGAACCAGAGCAGCACACGGAAACGCCATTTACCTTTCCGCTGGAGCGGTACCTATTTATCTACTTGCGCTTCATGCTTTTGAACTGCTAGGTTGGCAGGAGCAGGGATCGAGCAACGGGAGCTCACCCCGTCGCAGGGATTCAAACTGCCGACCTTCTGATTGGCAAGTCCTAGGCTCTGTGGTTTAGACCACAGTGCCACCCGTGTCCCAAGGTCAATGAATAGAGTGCCTCAAAATTTGTGCAGGCAAGGCTCCACAGCCCATAAATCTGCCACTGCTCAACACCATGTCCTCCTGCACATTCAACCAGCATCTACTCATCTCCCTGTCTTCCATAGTTAAGTCTCCACTGGCTGTCACATCCATGTCCCTCTAGCAAAGCGTGCACAATTGCAAAGGCACCCTACAGCTGTAGTTTTTCTCCCCCTGGTCCCCATGTCTTGGATTCCTTCTCTGGGTTTCCCACGCTCCCTTTGGGGGTCAGGCACCCTGGTTTGGGATGTTTTGTTCTTCAGGAAGCAAATATCTTGCTGCTCTTCCAGCTTCAGCCACGTCAACCAATCCCGACTGGTGCATTTTTTTCTTTTTTTAACTTTGTGGAACAGAATGGCCAAACACTTAACTCTGCCAATCAAAGGGAAACTTAGCTTGAAATATTTTTCCCATGTGTTTCTCTTTGGGAGCCCCACTTTAGACAAACTCGTTCTGACTTTCATCTGGTTTGAACATCAGTATAAGACAATTAGAAACTGATGGAAGCTGTATTTTTTTAAAAAAAAAAGTGGTCCAAACCCATGCCATAAACTTTCTGTGACTTTCCAAGGTGTCAGTATCAACAGATTTGTTAATGATTGGAGATTTATTAGATCTGAAGATATTTCTCTCATCGAACTCCTTCTCCCCCGTCCCCACTGTTTTCCAACTCTGCAACGCAGATATCTTGTAGAAACAGATGGTTTGTACTAGCTGAGGAGCATCCTGGCCTACATTACATTCCCTCTTTATTAGATATCATTGCTGGGCCCTTTTGCCAACTGCTCTGTATTACAGTAATTTGTGAGTATCTTCAACAGGAGCCCCTTATGAAAACACCACGGAGACCTTGAAAGGCCACATGTGCTTCTGTGTTGAATCACATCAAAACCCAGGTCACGGGAGGCACCGCTCTGCGCTGCTTTAAAATTCTCCTTGCCACCCTGTTCCGATCATCCTGTAGCATCAGAGTTAAGTCTGTTCATGCGGGTTTCATTCATGCATTTAACCTTTGCAAAGGTAAAACTAATAAAGATTAGATCCAACTGTCACTGTGTTAGATCACAGCCTCCAACTGAGCATATGGTGTGTCTGGGCATGAATTATGTTCTTCGATGCATAGATCTGTAGCTCAGGGTTTCTGTTTGAAATTGGCAGGACGGGGGCTCCTGTCACCAAGGTGATTATATAGCCAAAGGTCAGGGGTTGTTGGAACTATCAGAAAATATTAGACATAAGAAAATACCAACCCAAATATCTACTGGAAACCGCAAAACCTGCTTTTCTTCTCTGCACAAGGAATAGGACAATAGACAATGCCTATTTATCAGCAGTAAGGCATATTGATTTATGTGTTAGTTACTTCCAAGGAAGTGGGAAGTAAGGAAGTGCTCCTCTCTGTCTTTCCCATCTTTAGTTTATCATGGACTGTCACAGCTCTGTCCCTCTAACATGTGGCCTTGCAAAACACCACAGAGCTGCAATTTTCTCCAAATTGTGTAGGATTATTGAGTGTGCACTCCTGTCTCAAAGACATCTACACTGGCTCGGTCGTGCCCACAGAATGGAAGATGGCAGGGTCCACAAGGACGTGCTCTACGGGGAGGCCAACTCTGCATTGTAAAGATGTCTGTAAATATGACATGAAGGCTGGCAACAACAACCGTGCTATGTGGGAATCCCTTGCAGGCGACCGCAGTGCCTGGAGACATGCAGTTTGTGCATCCATAGCAGTGACCAGAGGAAGAATGACCACTGGGAGGAACACAGAAATAAAATCACCATGGTGCAGGGGTTGGCAACCTAAGGCCCATGGGCCACAAGCTGCCCATGGGGGTCATTTTACCAGCCCATGAGCTGCCCCTGAATCGAGTCACCTGCTTAGTGAGTCTCTGCGCGCTGCGTGAAACCAGCGCAGCACGGTGCGGGGACTCGCTTTTGTGGCACCAGAAATTGTGTCTGCACAGACGCAGACACCAGAAATTATGCGTGCGCCCATGATCCGGCCCACGGAGGGGGCTCCGCGGCAGTGAACCAGCGCAGGCAAGGTAAGCCTTGCCGGACCCCAGCCATGGTGCATCCGCAGCAGCAAAACCTGATGCCTTCATCTGCCCCAGCTGCAATAAAAGATGTCTCTACTTTACTGGTCTGGGACGCGGGTGGCACTGTGGGTAAAACCTCAGTGCCTAGGACTTGCTGATCGTATGGTCGGCGGTTCGAATCCCCGCGGCGGGGTCAGCTCCCGTCGTTCGGTCCCTGCTCCTGCCCACCTAGCAGTTCGAAAGCACTCTTAAGTGCAAGTAGATAAATAGGTACCGCTTTATAGCGGGAAGGTAAACGGCGTTTCCGTGTGCTGCGCTGGTGCTGGCTCGCCAGAGCAGCTTCGTCACGCTGGCCACGTGACCCAGAAGTGTCTTTGGACGGCGCCGGCTCACGGCCTCTAGAGCGGCCGTGAGCACGCAACCCTAGAGTCGGACACGACTGGCCTGTACGGGCAGGGGTACCTTTACCTTTACCTTTTACTTTACTGGTCTACCTAAGGTCTGTACCTGCTCCTTAAGAGGCAATGTAACCCCCTTAAGAGCAGGCAACCTCTCTGGTCCTGGGAGCTATCAATTAAAATTGCCTCTGTCTTATCTGGATTGAGCTTCCATATTCTGGCTGCAGTCAGAAGGATCACATTTAAAGCACAGGATATGTCAATTGGCCAATGATACCAAGGTGCATGGTTTCAAGGGTTTTTTTTTTCCCATTTCCCATGAATAACCTGCAGGTAGATTTCCCATAAAGCAACAACAGAGCAAATCGTGGTGCCTTTAGGCACATCTTCCATTTATAATATATCATTATTTCCCAAACAGCCTTACCGACTCCCATAGCATCTTCAGGGCATAGCTTCTTCCCAACCCCTAAATGCAGTTTTTAAAAAACCTACCACGCCTCATTAGGCACCTGTTTAGATGATGTCAAGAAACTGTGACGGCACTAAACCCTGACCTTTGGCCTTTCCTGGCGGATGCCAAAATGATTATTTCCACGGATTCCCATCCTGACATCAGGGAGCAATTGGTTAATCCTCAGATCCTCCCGACTTGTTATCTGTCCTGGCCTCTGTGCCTGTCACCTTCTGTGCTCCTCGGATTTACTGAAGATTGAATTCACAAACTGACAAGCAAGCGGGGTTGGGGGGGAGTCGGAGCTACGCTGTGAAGTGGAATTAGCTCCCTTTCACTAGGAAAACAAATGTAGAAACACACACATGGAGAGAGAGAGAGAGAGAGAGAGAGAGAGAGAGAGAGAGAGAGAGATGCAGACATCAGAGGTTCCACTCCAGCTGTGTTGCTGAGCTGGCTTCTTGGCTGCTGGTTTTTGAGAGAGGGAGGTGCAAGGCAGCAGGGAACCCAGTGCAGTGCAAGCACAGCAGCAAAGCTAACCCACTGCTCCTGCCACCGTTTGCACCAAGCTGCGTTCCCTGCTCCCTTGCCTCTCCTCCCCCTGGTACCTGGCAGCACCACTGGCAATCCCGATCAGTAAGGCAGCCCTGCCTGTGCTGCCTCGCTCAGAGATTGGGGTGGTGTGCAACAATACACAGCGGTTCGAGTTTGCTTTGGGATGAGGTTCAGCAGAGACTGTGGTGTCTTTTTGGTATATGGTTTATTTATACATATATACAATCTGAATTTCTGTTAGAGGGGTTGACAGCATTAGCACCTACTAATAAGGGAACCTAAGCTGGCTCCTCCAGGCTTAGATCATGTGGCTTTAGCAAACCATCTTTGTGTTTCTATGCAAATAATTTAGAAACTCTTACCATTTTTGAAACTAAGTTTTACTGTCTGTCTTTTCTTGCTGCTGTATGGAAAAGCACAGTAATCTGACCTTTGAAGAGTTTGTTAGTAAACCATTTTTAATTTACCGAATGTGTGGTCTTTTCCTATGATAAGGAAAGTGGGTAGCTTTGGAAGCAGCTTAGAACAGGTTATGTTAAAGGTCTAACAGCCTATATTTCCATGCTTTAGTTTGCTGCATGTTTTGTGATTTTAAATCTCTGCTGGGTTCTTTTATTTTACCATATCAGTCTATTTGTGCTCAGTGACGTTTGATCTCCTTTCTCTACAGGAGTACTTGACTTTGAGCACTCCTCCACCACATACCATTGTGCTTCCATTCTCCAGCAGAAGTCCTAGGAAGAATTTGGACCATCTGACTTGTACATGTGAAGAAAGTCCTGTCCAAATGTCCACAGCTTATGACTCATGACACAAATGTCCTGTCCACAGCTTATAACTGTGCAGCCCAGGATGACAGTCGAAACTACATTACTTCTTCCTTGGCAATTCTGTCAATCTGTGTGATCAAATCTTCAGAAAAATAACATGCGTGATACTTTGACCATGCCCCTTTGCTTATAAAACAAGTGGAAGGGAAGACATACCCAGTTATTCTGGCAAGCTCTGAAATGTGGGGGTGGGGAGACTTTAATAGTATGAGCTGCATCTCTTTTTACTATGAGCAAAATGTCTTATTTTTCTACAAGGCTGACAGAACAGTTACACCCAAGTTGTGGGTTGTAAAAAATAATAATGTAAAGCCATAGGTTTTTAAAGCAGAGCTTGCCTGGCCATCTGTCAGCTATCTGTTTTAGTTAAGATCCCTGCATTGCAGGGGGTTGGACTAGATGACCCCCAGGATCCTTTCCATGAAGTGTTACAATAGGTCCTTTTTAGGCTTCCATGTATGTGAGATATCTGTGCTCTGGAAAAAGATGCAAAGCAGCCCTTCTGCGGGCAGAAAATACGTTCCCGTGTAGGACACCTTTTCAATTCAGCAGCAGGAATGCCAGGGACAGAGGAGAGAATTATAATGGAGACCTGTAAGTAACTGGTTTGCATCCTGCTATTTGCAGGTACAGCTAGTATTTAAGGGATGACAAGATTATTGTGTTTGTAGCAAGAGACTGAGACAATTTTTCCTTGGGAAGTGAACTAGTCAAAACTGTGCTGTGCTGCCTCACTGGAGTCTCATCAATCATCTTTCAGAATAGTTATGTTGGATGTGAGATCTGCTATTGCTGCAGAATAGGGTTGCCATATTTCAAGAAGTAAAATTATGGACACTTGGAGTTCTGGACATATCCGGGAAAATCCGGATGTATGGCAAACCCTACTACAGTGGTGCCTCGCAAGACGAAATTAATTCGTTCTGCGAGTTTCTTCGTCTTGCGGATTTATCGTCTTGCGAAGCACGGCTATTAACGGTACTTAGCGGCTTTAAGAAAAAGGAAACAAACTCGCAAGAACTCGCAAGACGTTTTCGTCTTGCGAAGCAAGCCCATAGGGAACTTCGTCTTGCGAAGCGACTCAAAAAATGGAAAACTCTTTCGTCTTACGAGTTTTCCGTCTTGCGAGGTACCACTGTATATAGATGTGCATCTGTTTCAATGGCTGTAGCCTAGGCCTTTGTCTCAATCTCTCACAAAAAGTGTTAGTATCAAGACAGCAAAATACATAGATAAGGCACATGCTGTACTGTGACAGAAATACATCCTGACACTAGTTCAATACTTTATTCAGTTTCTGACGTATGACCTGCCCTCGTGAGGGACAGGCATGCAGATTGGAACAGGCCCAAGTAATGGTAAATAATGTCGCACGCAGACTGGTTTCCTGATGAGAAGCATCTGTTTTCCTTACGCTTTATCAGCCATGGGTTAAAAATGGTCCACGTCTAAAAATCGTCCATTGGAAAAGATAATTTTGATCAGGAAATTACGGAAACTGTGGAAAATCAAGGAGGCATTCTTTGTTGCTCTAAAGCCATACCTTTGTTGTTTAGTCGTTTAGTCGTGTCCGACTCTTCGTGACCCCCTGGACCAGAGCATGCCAGGCACTCCTGTCTTCCACTTCCTCCCACAGTTTGGTCAAACTCATGCTGGTAGCTTCGAGAACACTGTCCAACCATCTTGTCCTCTGTCGTCCCCTTCTCCTTGTGCCCTTCATCTTTCCCAACATCAGGGTCTTTTCCAGGGAGTCTTCTCTTCTCATGAGGTGGCCAAAGTATTGGAGCCTCAGCTTCACGATCTGTCCTTCCAGTGAGCACTCAGGGCTGATTTCCTTCAGAATGGATAGGTTTGATCTTCTTGCAGTCCTTGGGACTCTCAAGAGTCTCCTCCAGCACCATAATCCAAAAGCATCAATTCTTTGGCGATCAGCCTTCTTTATGGTCCAGCTCTCACTTCCATACATAACTACTGGGAAAACCATAGCTTTAACTATATGGACCTTTGTTGGCAAGGTATTGTCTCTGCTTTTAAAGATGCTGTCTAGGTTTGTCATTGCTTTTCTCCCAAGAAGCAGGCGTCTTGGGAAAACCATAGCTTTAACTATACGGACCTTTGTCAGCCTTTAAGGTGCTGGCCTGCACATCTGAGTTGCTTGAGAGGAAGGAACAGTATCAACTGGACCCTTATAAGTCTGGGATTACTTTAAGGGGCATGTGCTCACTCCATTATATGAAAAGGTTGGCCAGATAGAATCTAAACTGACCCATATGCATATAACTGTCAAAGGCACAGAAACCCCATAAGTATTCTGCAATTGGCTCCGTTTACCTTATACCCCACACCAGAGATATGTCAAGGATTTGTCTAGATCCAAACCAGAGAAATCATCAAACAGGCACACACTGCTTTCTAAATGCAGGAGAACACACATATGAACAGACATGCACCTGTCTGACATGCTTGCTTTTACAGGGTTTTCTTGAGACCTGTGACTGAAATATCATAGGGAGAAGAACAATTAAGTTGTCAGCAAGTTCAGCAGTGCAAATAAGATCTGTCACTGTTTGATTACTTCGTGTGATTTTGAAGACCTCTCTGTTTGCCTTAAGTATAGGTGTCTGATAAATATAGATGCCTGCTCAGATAAATAGCCTTGGAAATATCCTTCTGTTCCTCTCCCTCTCTCTCTCTTTCATCCAAGTAAACTTTCACTGGGTGGAAGGTGGGTGGCTCACCTCTGCCTGAAGACATTGGTTCAAAGCAAATATAGTGCAGGAAGCAACATCTGATAGTGTCTTTGTTAAACAATTATAGCCTGTTGCTCAGTGGAGCAGATTTATTGGAAGAGGGTGGAGAATGGGTTTATGCTGCAATTATGAGGATTGTGATGAAAGTATAATAGCTTCTTCTTTACTTTTTTCCAGTGTATTTTCATGTGGTGCTCACTATATTTCTATAACACCCTTTTTGAAACTCAGCTTTGTTTCCTACTTTCATTTAATAAGTTAGGTGCTAGCTACTAATTCATTCAATTTTTAAAGTGAAGTAATAGTAGTAGGAACCAAGTTTAGATTTTTTAAAAAATATAAATATTTTTATTCATTTTCAGGTCCACTGAACTATACAAGCAACAAAGAATATCACAAGACGTTGGTTGTTACAACTGCCTACGAGAATAAAAGTTATGAGTGTCCCAAATGTCTATCTTGGTTCAGTTGAATAAAGCTCAAATGAGAGTGTGGTGGTGATTTTTCATGGCCTTCTGTTTCCACGTAGTCAAGAAATGGTTGCCAAGTGTTGCAAAAGCAATGGGGTTTTAATTCTGTTGCCTCCTGAGGGTCACTAACTGGGAACTGTTATGTAATTGAAGGGCATCTAATAGGGTTGCCATACATCTGGAATTTCCCTGACATATCCAGAAAACGTCAGGAGTATCAAGGCGGAAATCGGTTTTAAATGTCTGGGAAAATCCAGGTGTATGGCAGCCCATATTTCCATAGACATAGCTCAAAACCCCCGGCAAATTTGCCCCTTTTCTATCCGTATTTTCTCTTTTTGAAATATGGCAACCCTACCAATAACCATTGGGGGCGTGGGTGGCGCTGTGGGTAAAACCTCAGCGCCTAGGACTTGCCGATCGAAAGGTCGGCGGTTCGAATCCCCGCGGCGGGGTGCGCTCCCGGCGCTTGGTCCCAGCACCTGCCAACCTAGCAGTTCGAAAGCACCCCCGGGTGCAAGTAGATAAATAGGGACCGCTTACCAGCGGGAAGGTAAACGGCGTTCCGTGTGCTGCGCTGGCTCGCCAGATGCAGCTTGTCACGCTGGCCACGTGACCCGGAAGTGTCTGCGGACAGCGCTGGCTCCCGGCCTATAGAGTGAGATGAGCGCACAACCCTAGAGTCTGGCAAGACTGGCCCGTACGGGCAGGGGTACCTTTACCTTTACTAATAACCATGTGGAACTTGCTGGTGAAGTATCCTGCTTCCCTGCGTCCAGAATTCTAGTCGGCTAATTCCTCGCTGCCTGCTGTAAGTTTCATAATTCTGGAGTTCTGCAACCCTTGCAAATCCCTCTCTATTGAGGTTGTTATTCTTTCAATAAACCAAGTATCTTTTTAGCAAGGCCACTACATTTGCAGGTCCCTTGTGCCCCCCCCTTGGGAGGTGAGCAAACCTAACACGTATGGTGGACCACCAGCTTTGTGGAAGCAAAGAGGATTAGACAAGATCATGGGGGATAAGGCTGCCCCTGACTGCCTGGCATATTCTCCCTCCACAGCTGGATGTTGGGAATAGCAGGTGGGCAGAAGGTTCTTGTGCCAGGATCCTGTTCAGGAGCTTCCCTCAGACATCTGCTTGGCCAATGTGAACACAACACGCTGGCTAATAACTGTTAGTGAATATATAATTGGTAAGATGTCATTCAAAATATACGAATAAAAGGTAAAGGTAAAGGGACCCCTGACCATTAGGTCCAGTTGTGACCGACTCTGGGGTTGCGGCGCTCATCTCACTTTATTGGCCGAGGGAGCCAGAGTACAGCTTCCGGGTCATGTGGCCAGCATGACTAAGCCGCTTCTGGCAAACCAGAGCAGCACACAGAAACGCCATTTACCTTCCCACCGGAGCGGTACCTATTTATCTACTTGCACTTTGACGTGCTTTCGAACTGCTAGGTTGGCAGGAGCTGGGACCAAGCAATGGGAGCTCACCCCGTCATGGGGATTCGAACCGCCGACCTTCTGATCAGCAAGTCCACGGCTCTGTGGTTTAACCCACAGCGCCACCCATGTCCCTTAAATATACGAATAAGCCACTTCAAAATAACATATATATCACGTCTCACACAAGTCTCAAAGGAAGAGCACTGATCCACTACTATGATCCTCACTAGTATGTATATTTCAGTGATAATTATTTGCTGATGAAGACTTTATTCCGAAACAGTTGAACTATTCCGGATACACTGTCCTTTTGAGACCGGAGTTACGTCTTCCTTTGAGACTTTGGAGAGACGTCTTCCTTTGAGAGACGGTTTGGCGTTCCTCGCTATTCATTGGTTGTTTCAACCTTCGTTTGACTCTGATACATGTAACAACTTGCATTTACTTTTATATTTTGTGAGATGTGTTGTATGATATATATATTATTTTGAAGTGGCTTATTCGTATATTTTGAATGACATCATACCGATTATATATTTACTAACAGTTATTAGCCAGCGCGTTGCGTTTGCATTTTTGTAGATTGCCACATTTTGAAACACGGGGGTTTGTGTTTGTTCTGGCCACTGTGAAAGCAGGATGCTGGTCTAAAATGGGCCCTTGGCCTGACCCAGGAGGGCTCTGCTCAGGTTCTTGTGCTGTGTTCTTAGTGGCCTGTGATACTTGCCACACAAGATGAATGCCGCCCTGGTGACTTTGCACCAACTTCACAATCCCTAAGACGACTTGCACACCAGCAGGAAAAGCAGTTCATGGAGTTTGCCCCAAAAAGGTTGGGGTAGGGAGAGATGAGAGATCTTTTAAAGCTTTCACTTTCCCATCAATCAATGTTGCTTTCAGGTGGTGTCATTTTTGATCAGGAAAGGAATATCTGTATTTGAATTAAGAATACAATCTAATGTGACTTTAACGGTTTTTATGTAGCTCTCTCTCATAAATTAATTTGTAATTTTTATCGTGCCGCTTGTTCTGCTACATCGGTTTCAATTCAAACGTTTCTCTTTCTTTTCATTTCAGAAAATTGACGCAGTAAGTGCATCAGAAAGAGAACTATGGACAGCAACAAAAGAGAAGGCAACAATGGCCTTCCTTGCTATGGTGGAAAATTGATTGAAAAGCTGTCCGGCTTCATCCAAACATCTCTTGAAAAAACTTATTTCTTCTTCTTTCTAAATCAGACAGAAGTAAAAAGTGTTGGGTTTTAAAACAAAACAAAACAAAAAGTGTCTTAGCTATTTAGTGCAGAATGTTTTATAAGGGTAATCAAGCTAGTTGCCCAGAATAGGCTGTGGGAATTGAGGTCCATGAAATCTCGTTTCAACTGCTTTTATATTTTCTGTCTGAGGGATATCCTTCCCAAACGACGAAGGGCGTTCCTTTGGCACAGTGTGTGTGGTAGATCCCTCGCTTTGTGAGCTTTCCTTGGAACAAGGGAAGACAATTGTGCCCTCCAGTGATTCCTGGCAAGAAAGTGTTTATTGGTCATCATTTTCTCTTTAGGAACGCCGCATGCTGGCAGCTAGAAAGGGCAGGAAGAGGTTTCTTAGAGAGAACCAGAAGACTGGAACTGTTTGCTTATAAGAAACCTCTCTCTAGCATACTTAAGCCATTTTATTTATTTACAATGAGGTTTTCATGACTTTCCCATAGAATGGCCATTAGATGTGGCAAAAGGGTTGTAATTCTTCCAAAGAAGAGGCAAGAAGCCTAGCTGGAAATTGCTGGGCTGAAAGCTCAGTTTAACCCTTTTGAAACTAAATGGGAAAGGAGAAGGAGCGGGGCAAAAAAGATGGAAGACACACATTTATGCGGTTTAAGGCGAGTATCGTTTATCTGGTTCCCTCAGCCAGCTGGCACGCTAATGGCTTATAAAATATAGCCAGACACACAGCGAGGCTCATGCTTATGAAAATAATAAAGTCACATTAAGACATTGAAGCCTTAGAAGTGGGAGCAGCGCTTAGGAAATGTGGAATTGTATCTCGGCAGATACTAAGAAAAACGTCTACTTCATTAAGAGACAAGAACTTTAAACAGTACTTGTCTTTAAAAACAGGAACGTGTTTATAAGCTGGAACATTGCAAGGCAACAACTAGATGCAGTATGTTTCTGTCAAATTTACCTGGCCTCTAACAACCCACTTTGCCGTCTGTGGCTCATTAAGATAAAGCACAGGTTAATATGTTACCACAATGCAAGACCAAGCCAGGTGGTCTTTTTGATGCTATTCCTCAGTTTGTTCCATTGTTGACTCCAATTCCTCAAGACTTCCACTAAATGCCTTCAAATGAAGACCACCTGATGTGTTTTGCAATCATTCATCTTGTTTAAAATGTTTTGCATCTGTAATCTAGAGTAGCTGATGCCCATTTGTGTAACTAAGGCTATCAGGATTTGAACCTTAGACACTCTGGCCATTCAAGGCCTTCCTTCAACTTGTTCAGATTGTCTAAGGCATAAAGGAAATGTTGGACATAGTGTGTTCTCCCTCATGGAGAGCACAGGTTGCGGGTGGGGCTGACAAGACACCTCACTGTTACTAGGCAAATGGTTTGGTCATCCTGTAAGCAGGGGCGGGCTGTTACTGGGGAAATTTAGATGTTGCCATTTAGTGATTGACAGCCCTATTTGTTAAATACAAGACACGCAGCAACGGACGTCCTCTTTCGCTGCGTGCTTCCCTCCCTTCCCTAATGTTAGGCTGTTTGCTTGACCTTGCTATTGCCTGTCATGAGGTCGTCTGCTTTGGGGCAGGGGCCCGGTAGGAATTTTGCCATTTGGCTGATTAGTGTGTGCCACTTGGTTTTCGCCTACCACGTAGCAAATTGTCACAACTTGTAAGGTTTGCAGTTAGGCATTGGTCTTGGAATTGGTTGGTGGAGAGGTATGGATTCGGCTGTGCCTGCCTCCCAAAATGCTGCTGCTGGTGAAGGGGTATGGATTCGGCTGTGCCTGCCCCTCCAAAATGCTGCTGCTGCTGAAGGGTTTTACCGTTAAAGGAACCCAGGGGCTCCCCCATGCTTTTGTCCGAAACCCCCTGGCAAGGGGCTAGGGCCACGCAAACCCCTGGGAGCATTCTGGGGAGAGGTGAGGCATGGTTCCCAGTCCCTTCTCTCTCCCCAGGTGACTTACCCTTGCTGACTTCGTGGGGGGTGCGAATGTCAGAGCTGTCCCCGTGCGGGGGCAGTTAGTGCTACCAATGCCTAAGCAACCACTCACATTGCTGTATTTGAATAAAGTTGTGGCCAAAATTATGCCAAAAACCTTAAACAAAAATTAAGTGTCAATTGTGTTTTTCTTGGGGGGGGTGTCTTGTGGACCTCAACGCGCAAATATGAGGTGCGCAGTTCAAGCTTATTTAGACTGTGGCTTGAAGTTTCATCAATCATACCTCTTTGCATAAAGACACTTGCTGCTTTTTATTTCTAATCTGGTAAATCTGATAAACTTTCATCATTTAAGTTGCAACAGGTGATCTCATAATGACTGTTTCAATCCATCCAAAAATTAGTGGAATTGTGCCCTCGTAAGCCTTATTCCCTGCCCAATAAGTATGGGATGCCTTTACCCAGCAGCGCTAGGGCCCATAGCAAAATACTGGGCAGGTTTTTGCCCAGTATCTTGTCTGTGTGATAGGCTGATGGGGAAAAGCTGTCCCATGAGTCTTTGAAAAGGGGGAGGGAAAACCTATACAAGGAGCTCATGCCCATTTTGCTTTGAGAGCTTTATCTCCCCATCTCCAATGGCCAGTCCTACTTTCAGGGAAGGCATATGAAGCCTAGTACATATGGCAGACATTTGGCTAAAGTTGCATCTTCTTGCCATTCCCACCATGAACATATTGATTGTTCACAGTCTTGCTTGAAATGAGCATATTAATCAATTAATTATTTTAGTTATAGACTGGTTGCTTCTTGTTGATTAATGAAGTCTTAAAATATAGGGTTGGGTGGTGGTGGGTTTTTTTAAAGCAATAAGAACTGAGTGTTCTAAAGTTCAAATAAATAATTTGTCCAGAAAGTATAACCATCTGCCAGACCCTTGGTCTGTTAGTGTTATTCTTTTTGAGTCACTGGGGAAGATGACCAAAGTGCCAAAACCAAATATGGAACATACCTTCTGGGCTCCTCTCCAAAAGACGTGAAAAGAAGGATGCTTAATGCAAAGAGAAATTTATGATGATAAAAAAGAGTACTTACTTAGTACAAATGAACAACAGATTTACACTGTGAAATACAGGTCATAAGTACGCTTCTCAATTATTTCACTTCAACAGCCAATTCTGGACAGAGAGTCACTCAGACGCCTGGTGCTGCAGCTCAAGCTGGGACTCTGACAGTCCAGGCCCCATTTACCTGTTCTCCAGGTAAATCTGAGGCCACTGCTTTGAAGAGGGAATGGCAAGCTATTCCAGTAGGCATCTGGCCTGGGAGATCTTTATGCATTTATTTAGACCCAACAAAGCACCATATAGCTACCGCCTATAGATTGACTTATTCTCTGAAAACTAAAGCAGGGATGAATATGTGAAACTAGGGGTAGATATCAATTCTGGTTTCTCTCAGTTTTCTTTTTTCTAACCTTACATTCAGCATACCACATTTCTGCATCAGTTAGCACTTAAAAAAAAGGACACATGAAAAATTGTCAGCATTTTAGTGCACACATCTCCTACTATACACCTACATTCCATATGTTTTCTTCACTATTATATGCACATTTTGTAGACCCTCCACTAATGGATGCATCTTTGTATATTTTTTGTGTTGGAGAGTTGCGCCACAAGAGAGCTGCACAATTTGAAGGACAGCTGCATTTTGTCCTGCATATTGTTTTGGGAATTGCAAATAGATAGGGCTGCATTAAAATTCAAAGCAAAACAAATTTCTCCCACATCTCCCTATGTGAAAAAACACACACACCACACATTGCCTTGAATTGTATGATTTAGCAGTTTCTAATGCCAATTGATATTATGAGGCTAATAAAAAAAAACCCACCTCTGAGATCTGGATAATGTGTTCTGTCTTTTATATTAATTTAATCCTTTTTTATTTTTGACTAGGAAGTTCATAAGGGACTATTTGGGGCAACCATTTTTTAGTTAGCATTTGCAATACTGGCAAGATTCACATTCATTCACAAATGCATACACATTATGTGATTTTTCATTACTTCATCATTGTACACTTTATTATAAGCAGCTGAATGTATGAACTGAATTCAGTAAAAAGCTTTGCATTTTGAAGTTGTGTTAAAATCTGTGATGTCCTGATAGCACATTCAAGCCATTGCTGGATGTTGCAGTCAAGATGTGGAGTTAGAGTTCTACAAACTAGATATATTACCCATGGAGTCTTCTGCAAACAGGACTGTAAAAATATCATAAAGTCAAAAAGTGAGAAGATCATAGCTTTTGAGATATGTGAGAGCCTACGCTCATCATAAACCAATCTTGACTTGGGATACTTAATTTTGGAACAGTTCTTACAGAACTTAAAGCAAACCATCTGAATATAATCAGTCTATCGTGCTCCTGGATTCCTAACATAAATCGCCTAAGATCACTGTATATAGACATCACACTGAACTTGATTACGTCATCTTCAAATATGCTGTTTCCAAATGCTGGTCTATGGTGCTGTTTTCATGATCTCGTACCTGATTGAAATGGAACCCTTTCCAAATCCAACCCTAACTTGGGGCCCGTGAGTAAGAAAACACTTTTCAATCTCTTTCACATTTGTGAAGAAAGGAACATGAAAGTATGGAAAACTTAATTTGATGGAAATAAAAGCCCTAGAGCTATTTTCCAGTTCTTGGGAAGATCAGCCTTTAAAGTTCTTCCTGGCTATAGTAAAGATACTGGAGCACATCTTACGCTATCTTCCAAAGTCATAATAGCTTTGATTAATAGGGAACGTTCCAGGCATTCCTATTCTGCAGATATTTCCATCTTAGTAAAAGTGACATCACATATTTAGGAACATTGCCCACAATAACAGATTTCTTTTGCGAAGATGGGTTTATCTGCACAGATATTTTGCACATTAGCTAGATCCTAGCAATGTTCTCATTTTTTCTTAACGGAATTGGGTATATGAGACAAAATGTGTGAGCTAAACGTACTGATATAATGATAATTTTTCATGTGGACTTTGGAAACAAACCAAAACACAGATGTGGAAATGTGGAGATCTAAAAAGGAGTACATATTGTCCAACATCTCCTAGATGACAACAGGAACACTCAGATGCACTTTGTACTAACCCATCCACCAAGAATCTCTCCCACAAATCTGCTTTCTCTTCAGCTTGTACACATTTCCAATGGCTCTTCTCCACCTGCTGCCTTCTGGATCCATTTACTCTGCAATTGCTTGCTGAGACTGAGTTGTGCATCAGAACTCTTCTTTTCCAGGAGGTTTTTCAGAAGTTGACTGGAAGGTTCAATCTGGCCATAGATCTGGCATGTGTCGTTTCTGTCTCGCTGGGAGGTTTCTGAGTGGGGTTTCGAGGTGATGGAAATGTGAGGTTATTGGTTTTAAATGGTACGTGGCTTTCCGTTACTTTTGTAACCTGCCTTGGGAAACTAGTTGGGTTGGTAAGGGAAAGATGGATAAGGAGAAAGCAATATGACATGATAGTTGCAGCTCAAACTCATTTGGCAGCAGACACTGTCTGGATAGAGAGCTGTAGGACGAGTGGCAGACAGGACTCCCATGTGTCCTGTGTGTGAGGTTTTAAAAGGCACTTCCAAACATTGGGCAATGTTTAAAGAACTTTGGAACAACAGACAGAATAGGGTTAGTTATAATCCTTTTGCACTTTTAAGAGAACAAATGAACATGACCTTCTTGAACCACAGATTATAAACCTATAAATTAACAAAGCACTTCATTAAATACCTTCCTCCTATTAACTACCGGTATATTCCACATATCAAGTACATTATTTCCTTTTCCTTTTCTTATTTCCTTTTCCTATTTCTGGATATTGGCAGCTTGGGTTATAATAGCAAACATTATTTAAATTCAAAGTCTGTTCCTAGAATGTAATGCTATCAATGTGAAATGTGAAATGTGTGAATATTGTTTTCTTGTCCCCCCCCCTTCTCATCTTGGTGCTGGAACTTTCAACAGTGGACCAAGATTGTGGCGTGACCTTGGTCCAGTCACTGCCTCTCAGCCTAACCTGTAGCCAGGCAAAAACACTTTGACCACAGCCCAGAGCAGGCCCAGTGAGGGCTAGATAGAGAGGGTCACCTCCGGTGTAGAGCCTATGATGTAAAGTACATTGAACTAAATAGTCCAGTGGCATAAATAGGTATGATATAGCTTCCTGTGGGCCAGATTTAACTTAGCAGTACAAGTGTTTTTGCATGAATATGCTTCTTTTTTATGTCAATAGAAGCAGCGGTGGGTCCCGAGGGGGGTGGGGTTGTAGCAGGCAGGGAAGAGTTTAATTATTATTATTATTTAAAATATATTATTATTAATTTTTACATAAATTTTCCAAAAAAACATACAACATATTTTCTTATCTTATACAATGTTTTGGACTTCCATCAACCACATCTGAAGATTTTTCAGTCTTTATCACTTAATCTGCATTTCATTATTTTCACTATTACTTTTAAAAGTCCTTCACTAATAATTCTCTTCATGCTTTTCTCTGCAATATTTCACACAGTCCTCCTTACAAAACTTATTGCAGTCCTACTAGTGTAATATGTTGATTACAATTGCTTTTCAAATAAGGAAAGAGTTTAATTATTTGCCCCTAATTCTGATCTTGACAAAAAAATAAATAAATCCCAGTGCAGTCACTGCTTATACTGGAAGGAAACACTCATAAAACTAAGCATTTTAACACCAAATAATATTAGAAACAAATATCTCCAAATAGTACAACTATCTCTGTTTAGCAGAGACAGTTCCTATTTTGAGTAAGTAATAGCCAAGGCAATACAATATCAATATACACTCTTTATATAAAATGGAATATATGAAATCACATAAACAGAAAACTTATGAATATCTGAAAGTCACAGAATATGCACTCTTAATGGATTCTCTTGAAAACATAAAACCAAATAAACATAAGTCTTATAAGTCTCTGAAAGTCTTTGAAGACTATGCAAGTCTCTGAAAGAAGCAATGTATCATTGTATTTGGTCATCGTGTTGCCTTGGATACTAATGACTATTGTTTGCAAAACAGGGGTTAAATTGTTTAGTTCCTATTTTGAGGCAGTTTTTATTTTAGTTTTTGGAGATGCTTTGGAGGGTATGTATTTATTTATTTCATATCCCACTTTCTCCCCCAAGGAGCTCAAGGTGGGCTATAATATGGTTCTCCTCCTCATTTGAGCGTCACAACAGCAACCTTGTGAAGTGGGTTAGGCTGAGAGGCAGTGAATGGACCAAGGTCACCCCCAATGGCCTGCTTTCTTCTAGGCCTTGGCCACCTCTGGCTCTTCCCACACTCTTATGTGAATGTCTTCTTGAAGTCCTGGATCTGTACCGCTTACTTCTGGCACCGTTTATTGACATGTGCTTCCTGGCTTCTTGAGAAAGGACAGTCTCCAGCAAGGAGCAGGGGCTAAGCAGGGGCAGCAACTTCCCTTTGCTACAATATACAGCTACCTTCAATGGTGGCAAAAATGCCAGCAATCCCCTCTCCCCCATAGCTGTCAAGATAGAGAAAGGAAAATATGTTACCCAGGATTCCTTTTCATATGGCAGTAAAGTTATTGATCCCCCACCTCCTACGCTCCATAGCAGGGATAGGCATAGGCAAACTCGGCCCTCCAGATGTTTTGAGACTACAATTCCCATCATCCCTGACCACTGGTCCTGTTAGCTAGGGATGATGGGAGTTGTAGTCCCAAAACATCTGGAGGGCCGAGTTTGCCTATGCCAGCAGTGCGCACTCAGAGTTAGGGGTGTCCTTCTGACAGAGAGTTTATTTCATTCGAAACCGATTATGTCTGGTTTAAATATTTCTTTCTCCCTCGCTGGCTTGGGTCTTCAGAACTACAGGGGCCCTCATTTATCAGAAACACTTAATTTATCACCTGGTTTTTATTAAAGAGAGAGACCTATTCTGTTTGGACAGCCACTGTATGCTGGATTTAAGAGATTAAGGTTTACTCTCGGAAAGTGTTATTGTGAGATATGAGATGAAGAGCATGACATCATTCCTGGCAACCAAGTGTCCATGAACAGGGCAGGGGGAGGAACAGCATGCTGAGTCTCAAGGGTGAATAAACCCAATATAAGCCAAAAGAATCGTAGGATTGCCTTCGTATGAGTTTTCTGGAAGTATCAGCCCTGCACTGCTGTAGTCCTATCATATGCTAACCCTTTTAAGGCATTGTATTATGGACGCGGGTGGTGCTGTGGGTTAAACCACAGAGCCTAGGACTTGCCGATCAGAAGGTCATGGTTCAAATCCCCGCAACGGGGTCAGCTCCCGTTGCTCGGTCCCTGCTCCTGCCAACCTAGCAGTTCGAAAGCACGTCAAAGTGCAAGTAGATAAATAGGTACCACTCCGGTGGGAAGGTAAACGGCATTTCCATGCGCTGCTCTGGTTCGCCAGAAGCAGCTTAGACATGCTGGCCACATGACCTGGAAGCTGTACGCCGGCTCCCTTGGCCATTAAAGTGAGATGAGTGCTGTAACCCCAGAGCTGGCCACGACCGGACCTAATGGTCAGGGGTCCCTTTACCTTTACCTTTATGCAAGGGCAGCAGAGGATCGCAAGTTATGCTCTACGTATTGCAATAAGGTCTGTACCTAACCAGACATGAAATATCCATCTGTATGAAGGTCAGTTCAAATGGAAAGAAAAATACTGGCCTGCCAGCTGCTGTAGTCTTGAAGTCGGAAGGCTGGGCAAATGGGGTTTCATTTAGGGGATTCTTAGATTGGAAAAAGGAATCTTGGTGCTTCTGTCACCTGAGTAAAGCACCCTAAACCAGCCATCAAGGAGATATTTACAGAATTGAACAAAGTGCCTCCAATATATAGTTTGAATTTTGTAAACTCTCTTGAAAATGGCTATTTAGCATCTGGCATGGATATTTTTGAAAGGGGATTTTTTTTTAAAGAGGATATTGTTGATGCAAAAACATACTCCCAACATCTGGGGCATCCAAACCAAATTTTGAATTATTTGGAACAGGACCAGAAACACCATTAATGTTTCTATCAGCATTTTGATGAAAGCCTGATTCCCTCTTCTTAGCGTCAACAAACTCTGACTACATCCAAGGAATTGGCTGCAAATTTCTGCGTATTGTGCTAAAATTGTCAAAGTGACTATATTATTGCATGCCTTTGTGAGGACCACGTTTCCGAGCATCTCACGTGACAGCCTGAATTTCTTGTAGCTTCCTTTTATCATCGTAACTAGCATGCCTAGTGCACTTTGCCCTGCAACGACTGGGAACTTGGGAAGCGAATAGCAGTTAGAGAGGGAGATGATTCTCACAAGGGTCTCTGGTGCTGCAGATTTTGCTCACAGTGCTGGGCATGCGTGCCAAATTGCACACGGAAAACGTGTGCTGATATTGGCACACATTGACTTCTCACATGCTGCTCTGAAGCCTTGCAGCAGCCTGCAGTAAGGCAATCCATGCAGAGTTCGTTTGTGCTTTTGGCAACTCTTGTGTAATACAAGCAGCTAGAAGTTGGCATCATGGGGCCTGGGAGATGCTTCCTGATGATGCATTTGGAGGTGTATGAATGAGCGAACAGCTGCGTGGAGCCAATTTGTTCCACTGAATCAATGATTGGATAGAATGACTCATGCATTTATTCCACCGTTTTGGCTGCTTCTGTCTGTATGGTCTGAAGCTCAACATAAAAAAAACAAAGATCATGGCCACTGGACCCATCACCTCCTGGCAAATAGAAGGGGAAGAAATGGAGGCAGTGAGAGATTTTACTTTCTTAGGCTCCATGATCACTGCAGATGGTGATAGCAGCCACGAAATTAAAAGACGCCTGCTTCTTCAGAGAAAAGCAATGACAAACCTAGACAGCATCTTAAAAAGCAGAGACATCACCTTGCCAACAAAGGTCCGTATAGTTAAAGCTATGGTTTTCCCAGTAGTAATGTATGGAAGTGAGAGCTGGACCATAAAGAAGGCTGATCGCCAGAGAATTGATGCTTTTGAATTATGGTGCTGGAGGAGACTCTTGAGAGTCCCATGGAGTGCAAAAAGATCAAACCTATCCATTCTGAAGGAAATCAGCCCTGAGTGCTCACTGGAAGGTCATATCCTGAAGCTGAGACTCCAATACTTTGGCCACCTCATGAGAAGAGAAGACTCCCTGGAAAAGACCCTGATGCTGGGAAAGATGAAGGGCACAAGGAGAAGGGGACGACAGAGGACAAGATGGTTGGACAGTGTTCTCGAAGCTACCAGCATGAGTTTGACCAAACTGTGGGAGGCAGTGGAAAACAGGAGTGCCTGGCGTGAGTCAGACACAACTAAATGACTAAACAACAACAACAACATCTGTATTCATGTAAAGGTGTGCAGCGGCGTAGCTATCTGCTTGGGCGCCGGGGCGACACAAATGCCCTGCACCCAGGGGTGGGGCAAGCCGGGGCAGAGCAACTGTGCGGAACCTCCACGGTGTCCACAAGCCCCACGTTGCCGTTTCGGGCAGCGCGGAACCTGCAGGTGCCCAAGCCACCATGTCACTCCGCAGGAGAGACGTGTGGCTCGGACGTGCTGCCAGCCAGGCCCTGCAGTCACCCCCCTCAGTGATGACACCTGGGATGGACCACACCCACCGCACCCCCTCCCAAGCCACCAAAGGTGTGATTCTTTTCAGGTAAACCTCACAAAGTGGTTTTTGTAGCAGTGCACATCAGTAACAATAAAACCAAGAGAAAAAGACACATGGAGTGGAAATCCTTTTTCTGAAAGGGTTGCCCTCCCCTCAGGGCAAGATAATTCTTCATAAGCCCCTCTGTGGTCAGTTGGAGGCAGAAGGAGAGGTGTGGACATCAAACATGGGGTCCGTACTTAACGTTAACTTTGGACCCCAACATTTGGAATCTCCTCTAAGCCAGTGCTAAAGTCTGGCAACAGTTTTGCAGTGTTTTGCAGTGAAAGCTCTTGTTTTGCCCTGCCCCACAAACTGAGTAATTGCAACTCAAAGTCTGGCAATCGTTTTGTAGGAAGCACTTCAAGGAATACTTAAAGCTGTGGTTCCAAGTTAATGCCAGAGTTTTCTATTGCAGTACAAAGTTTTTGTAGCAAAACCTTCACATTTTGTCACGTACTCCAAAGTGGGTAAATGCCTTATTCAATGTGGGGTGGAGCCATGTGAGACTTACTCTTTCTCAACTTTGTTTTTCAATGCATATATCACACTGGTTGCATAACCACTAAGCAAGACAAAAATCTAAATTCACATTCTTCGTAGTATCCCCTTCTCCATTTTTCTTGACATAATTCAAATCCTACAGGTGATCTTCCATGAATAACTTTCTTGATCCCACACTGTCACTAAAACATGTCCTGAAGGCATTCAGGAAATATATAGATTGAGTTCCTCTTACCTCTGTAAAGACGACAACGTTTAAATCTTGCTGCCTTTAAAATTTAAACCACTCCTTAATGGATGTCATCAAACGATTTATTTGAGACATTTGACAAAGGATGGCCAGCCTTAGCCATCGTTCAATAAGACCATGTTCTTAGGAGCCCAAATTTGCAATATGGAAGAAAGAATTGGGGAAGCAACTCTGGTAAGGAAACCACAGGCCTCCTGAATTGCTATCTTCCCAAAGATTCTATTTTACCACATATTACAATTTATAAATGGTGTTTTAATCTTAAAGCTTTTAAAGCTCACACGTTCCCCAGAATGTTGAAAACATTCACTCATCACACATTATGCTCCTGCAATTACTGAGCAATTCCTTGGTTTGAGGGGGACTGCAAAATGTGGGGTTTTCACTGCAAAATGCTGCAAAAACAATTGCAAAACTTTGGCATGAGTTTGTAGGGAATGCCAACTTTTGGGGTTCGTAGTTAATGAGGCCCTTCTGCAGCTTGTATATTCCCTTCATATCCTAAATAATAAAAACCCTACCATTTATTAATTTCTAGGGTTTAGGGGTCCCGCCCAACCTATAAAACCAAAGTAGTAGACAAAGGTCTACTACTTTTGTAACATAAAATATGTTGTGACGTAAAATATGTTAGTAGACAGGGTAG
The DNA here is from genome assembly GCA_034642415.1 of Podarcis siculus. NCBI lineage: Eukaryota > Metazoa > Chordata > Lepidosauria > Squamata > Lacertidae > Podarcis > Podarcis siculus. The sequence continues at coordinate 472,162 of JAXCMG010000068.1, forward strand.
TAGAATGTTATCTCCTACATTCTTCAAAACATTAAGAGCCACACATGTAGCTTATGAATAGCAGAATAGCAACTTCACTTTCTGTTTATGTCCTGATGGTAGGCTTATCATTGAAAAAGACAATTCAACATGTTTCAAAGCTGTTAGCAATTTTTCTTTAGCATTTTAAGATGGCAAGAACCAACCATCACAAAACAACTGTCCACCCAACCTCTTCTGAACTTCATGAAGTTTTGCTTAGTCAAACCTATAATTCAGCCATTGACTGTTGTGGTAGAATGGGTTGCTCATGGTTATAACCCTTTTTAAATATCAAAGTTATGTCTTCTGTAAAAGACATTTGTAGCTGCAAAAATCTACTCACTAATATGCAACAGAACAGACTGAGATCAAATACAAGGTCGGGGGGGGGGAACCCTCAATATTTTCGGAATTGTAAAATTCGAAAAAAGCTGGAAAAATCTTTAGAGCCTACTAACAGGAAGGAATCAAATATAGTTAGGATTGCTACAGCCTGTGTCTTCAAGGTATGCCCTGGAATAGTGTCACACCCCTCTAGATTTTTTTATCTTGTTCTTGGTGGTTGTTCCCATCCCCTGCCCTCACCACTCCAGACTGGGCCCAGAAACACATGCAACCAAGTTTGTGCCCAGTTTAGAATGGCTAATTGCTGCATTAGCCGTATACCTGACAGTTGCCCACTATCTAGCCAGTTAGCCATGCCACCAGCCAGCACTTTCCCAAGCTGGAAACATGAGAAGGGCTCTCTTTGCCACTGAGAAATGGAATTGAGCTGTATTTTCCATGCATTCTGTTAAGTTGTGGGCGAACATATCAGACGACACAGCGATTCTTCCAAAGCAGCTCTTTATTTGTAAGCTGGAACAGAACTGAACTGAGGAGCTCAGCCAGCCTGCTTATATAGAGCTCCACTAGAATGCAACAGTAACCATTTTCTGTAACTTGCCAATCACTGAACGTCACTTTCGATCCTTCATTTGCATACAAACTATCCAATCACTGAACGTCACTTTCGATCCTTCATTTGCATAACTATCTACAGTATCCCCCTGCTGGCCCAGGGTGAGAACTTCAGTACATAACACATTCTGCCAGCAATGAAGCAGCATTTAGGTCAGGGGTAGGCAACCTAAGGCCCGGGGGCCGGATGCGGCCCAATCGTCTTCTCAATCCACCCCACGAACAGTCCGGGAATCAGTGTGTTTTTACATAAGTAGAATGTGTCCTTTTATTTAAAATGCATCTCTGGGTTATTTGTGGGGCATAGAAATTCGTTCATTTCCCCCCCAAAATATAGTCTGGCCCACCACATTGTCTGAGGGATGGTGGACCAGCCGCCTGCTGAAAAAGGTTGCAGACCCATGATTTAGGTGTTAAGCACCTGGGTATATCCACTTCCATGTCCCTTGACAGCCTTTTGCAATAGCTTAGTCTGAGAAGACAAGACGGAGCAAGCTGGTCAGCAATTTGCATGGAGACTTCGATAAGAAATAACTTGTTTGGTTTAACAAAGAGCACAAGGGTTACCTGCTGCTTCCACTGTATAAAAGAAACTATTCTCATTTAAGCCAGAACTTGATATTTTCAATAGGGGACTTTTACTGAAAACTGAAACATATGCCAGCAACAGAAAAGCATAAAATGTTTTGCAGCAATTATAGTAGAACCATGAATAACTAGAACAACATTAAATATAAAGAATAGCTTTAAAAATAGTGACACAACTTGGGATAAAGCTGTTACAGATTTATAACAATTGACAATCTGACTCTTGATTTATTTATTTTGGCTTCTGAATTGAATAAATGGGATGCGCTGGGCTATGACTGGGGATTACAAAGCCTCCCATTGGGAATATTTCTTTCTTTCCTATGTTCCTAATACAGTACTGTACTTTTTTTTATTTTTTTGGTAAACAGCATGAATTGGTCATGCTTCATTGTGTTGCACTCATGCTGGGGGAAAAAAGTGAGGCTTAACAGCACTGTTAGATATGGATAGGATTTTCGATTCTTTTTCACTTGTTCTGCTTCGTTGTGGCGACTGCCCATAAATTATGTAACATTCCTTGTGTTCGATTTTTCAAAACAGAAACCTCTTTGCAACACATGAGAATATTGCAACCAATGGTGGGTCCAAAGTGGCAACTCACTGAGCTATTCATTTCCCAGTTTGGTTCCTACCATGGGCCCCATTTGAGTATGGTGCTGAGTTCTTTACCTGTGCATCAGCACACCTTCATGTTCTCAGTGATGGTGTACTCATCTGCTAAACCAGGGGTGGCCAATGTGGAGTGCTTAAAGGGGTTGCTTGACTCCAGCTCCCATCAGTGCCAGCCAGCCTGGCTAATGGTCAGTAGGATTGTGGCAATTGCCATTCAGCAACACCTGTGGGCACCACATTGGCCACCCCTCTGCCAAGCATAGAGCTTTGCTGTGTTATGGTTGTGATGGGTACTGTGTTGCCACGTTGCTGCTGCAAATGTGCTTGAGAGCCCAGTTTGAATGGCATGCCGAGCCTAGGTAACACCAAGCAATTTAATTCCACCCAGTATCACATCTCAGATCAGCCTTTGGGCTACCGCTTTCCTGTTGTGCTAAAAACTAAGCATTGCAACAACTTACTGCTCAGAACTGTAGCTGTTAGTAGCTTCAGTTATGTTATATAACACAGTTCTTTTTAAATTCTCTGCTTTCAGATTTCTTTAACACACCATCTCACCAGCTGAAGAAGAAGCTGTTGTTCCACAGCAAAGAAACACCTTATTTTATAATGTTACCTTTTTTCTGTGCCAAGAAACTATATTGCAAAATTTGGAGCAGCGAAGAGCCCAAATGATAAATATGCTCTGCTATACCTGTTAGCCGGAAGAAGCAGATCAGGTCCATTTGCCGTTAATGTGAGATGCAGTAAACAGGGGTCTCTGTAGGCTGGTTTTTTTTTTCTTTCATTCATTTTTACCCTTGAAGGAGGTCTTTAATCACAGCAGGCCAAAGCACACTGGGTTGCTTCTTACAAATAAAATCCATATTTTGTTAGCAATTGAATTGGGTCTTTCTGAGCAGTTTTTATGGTGTATGAAACTTTCCCCCAATGTTATTTTCACATTATATTACATCGCTTTACTTCAAGGCACAGAAACACTGTGAAACATATTCCTCCCTTCGACCACTCTCTAGTCAAGTAAAGAAAGGGGTCAATGGGTTGATCAGAAACTCAAAGTTAGAGAAGATACATTGTTTGGTGTTGATTTGCTGTGTGCTCAAAACCCTCCCAAAGAATTGACCCCAAGGTTTTTCACCTCTAAAACAAGGCAGAACTTCAAATCGTATTGTGTATTGCTCTAAATGCTCTAAATTGCTCTGTTTATAGCCCTTAACACCTCATTGTATTCTTCTGTCTTGACAAGGATTATAAGGAAAATTACTCCTCATAACATTGTAAAGATTAGTTTTCGTGATGCACGGCATCATCATCCTGTGTTTGAAGAATGAAATCCTTTGATAAGCTTCCTTTAGCGGAAGCGTTGCTGATTCAGCTGCATGTTCGGGATGACATGCCGCACAGTGTGATCATCAGACCTGTGATGTGAGAAGTGTGACTCCGTCTAATGCGCATGCATAAACCTTATGATGTGTGTCAGATGGTGAGAAGGACTCTGGTGTCAAGAAATAGGAAACAGATACTCTGTGCATTGGCTGGGGGCAAGGAATCTGACAAAAGAGGGGGTTTAGGTAGAGTGAGAATATGTTGTGAATTTAGGGTCTGTGTACGCCGAAACCTTAGTCATTCAAGAAGGCAAAGTAAGTTCAAAAAATGAATAAATGCTCAGCAGAATGAATGAGTGTTGCTTGGTTTTAACAGCTGAAATTCCAGTGTCGGTAGATAGCCAACATAACCATCCCTCTTAAACCTACTCTGGGATAGATAGATGATAGATAGATGATTGATAGATAGATAGATAATGATGATAGATAGATAGATGATAGATAGATAGATAGATAGATAGATGATAGATAGATAGATAGATAGATAGATAGATATAGATAGATATAGAGATAGATAGATAGATAGATATAGATAGATATAGATATAGATAGATATAGATAGATAGATAATGATGATAGATAGATACCGGTAGATAGATAGATGATAGATAGATAGATGATAGATAAATACCAGTAGATAGATAGATAGAGATGATTTTATGAAAGCTTCTTCTTGATAAAATAAGACAAAAGAAACTAATCTAAATAAAAACAGAAACTGAAAAAGGAAGAGAAAAGAAAAGGCAGTGTCCTCTCTCAAAGGTAGCTCTTAGACCTTGTCACACACCGAAAGGGATGGAGCCGTCCAGAGTGGCTGGGGAAACCCAGCCAGATGGGCAGGCGATAAATAATAAATTATTATTATATTATTATTATTCCTGCATTGCAGGGGATTGGACTAGATGACCCTCAGGGATGGTGGCAAAACAGCTGGCAATTGAGAAAGGCTGGAGTAGAGGAAGAATGGCAGTTTTGAGGTTTGGACTGAAGTTAATGAGGAGACCAAAGGAAATGGGCGTATGCCCACTCTTCCTTCCATCCTCCAGGGGCTTCAGGATGCATTCTGATCTTTCCTCATTGAACCGCACCTTCCTAGCCACCACCATTCTTGCTTTTTGCCCTTCTTGACAGCTTTGAATCAAGACAGTCTTAAGCTGCTTTCTTGAATTTCAAACATCCGTTGACATTATATATATATATATATATATATACACATCTTGTTTTTGCCAAATGATCCTGGATATTAAGAATACCTAAGAAATGCTATGAGAATGTGGGCAGAATTAATTTAGGGTCTCTCGGATAATAGTTATATTTCCAGGAGCAAATAACTGTCTGGGACATTACAATGGCTTGTGGGATAGTTTGCCTGGTGCTTCTGTAATCACATATTCAGCTGCTGCAATTGTTGCCCCACCCTGTCTGAGATCAACTAAGACTGCTCTCTTTCTCTCTGTGTGTGTGTGTGTTTTAAAGAAAATCCTTTTAACACAAAACCTGCAATTTTGAAGGAATAAGTAATAGTGGGTGGAATGAATCTGAAGACTTCCTTCCTTTTCCCTAGGTGTTAAGTTCCCCCCTGCTTTAGATGTGAACCGAACATCTTTATTCGTGAATTGTCTTGTCTCAAGTGTGCCTCTTGAATGGTGCTGTCTGCCTCCCCTTTCTGGCGTTTCCTTTAATTTATTGTGTAATTGAAGGGGAGGCTTCCAGCTTTACAGCTGCTGTCTGTCCTCCCCCTGCTTTCTCACAAAAGACAGCTCAATTCAACAATGCAGGTGTGAGGGTTTTATTTGCCTTTTCTCAGTTTTCATAGCGGGGAGAACAATGGGAATTACAGTAGAACCTCGCAGATACGAATCCGGCGAAGGTCTGGGAGAGAGCTTTGCAAAGTTATGACCAATTTCCACTCCCCAAACCCTCGTAACTTTTTGAGGTTATGCTACAGTCACTTAGGGTACGATCTTGAATCTTCAGTAGCTTTTCCGAACAGCTGTGCACTACTCTAGAGTGATACATTGAGGATTAGGCAGTCAACAAGATCTCTCCACCTCCACCCACCCAATGACACAACTTATTTAGATGGGGTTTGTAAACCACTGAGCCTAGGGCTTGCCGATCCAATGGTCGGTGGTTCGAATCCCCGCTACGGGGTGAGCTCCCGTTGCTCAGTCCCAGCTCCTGCCAACCTAGCAGTTCGAAAGCACATCTAAGTGCAAGTAGATAAATAGGTACCACTCCAGCAGGAAGGTAAACGGCATTTCCATGCACTGCTCTGGTTTCGGTGTTCCGTTGCATGCTGGCCACATGACCCGGAAAAACTGTCTGCGGACAAACGTCAGCTCCATCGGCCAGTAAAGTGATTTGAGCACTGCAAACCCAGAGTCGTTCGCAACTGGACTTAACTGTCAGGGGTACTTTATCTTTCTTTAAACAGGGTTTAAGACCAGAAGATGTGCCCCTCGTTATATAGCACAATTGTTAGAATTTGAGTTTCATCTCCACAATTTTTAATCAATCTGCATCACACCAGAGCAACAGAAGGTGTAAAGCTGCACACCTCAGTCGCCGTGAACTGTGCAAAGCTGGTTGTAGAAAAACTCCACCTTCGACCTGAGTCCTTCCTTAATTGTCTGCTAATTGTGAGCTGGTGGCCTGCTGGCTGAAGCTGGCTTCACCCAAGCAACTTTCTGGCCCCTGGCAATGATGGGGAATAATTCTAAGAATAACGTTGCACATGCAACAAATGTGTATTTCAACCTCCACAATCATACAGCCCAGAAGCTGGGATTGACCATAGCTTCCACATCTGTACATGGATCTCCTGTGTGCCCCATCCACTACCCAGAGTGCTTTGCCTCCAGGTCCAAGCCAGGTCTAATGGTTGATGTCAAGAGATGGCTGACGAGCCCTACTATTGGGTTGTATCCAGCCAATTCATACTCAGGTATGAGTCCTTTCTTAATTGTCTACCCAGGTAGCCAAGTCCATTGATTTCATTGGGCCTGCTGCTCTGACTTGGTTGACTACGACTCAGTGTCACCATGCTCAGAATTTTCCCAGTGCCGCTCCACTTCCCTGCTTACTCGCTGTGATAGGCAAGGAAATGAAGGGGTCACACTAGATGCTTGCTTAGTATATAGCATGCAACTATGCATTCTCCTTTTCTTTAATTAATTGCCAGCACAGAGGGTGGCGGTTTTTCCTGTGAAGGCTGCACAGAGCAGAATATTGCCTTTCACTCCCCCTGCTGTGATTGGACCATAAATCACCATCTCTTACTTGGTTAGGAACCTTGCAGGGGGGGAGATTCCCACTGATGTAAATAAGTCCCCCTCCCTTCCAGATAAGACTCTGCAATGCCAGAAATTAATTAACGGGCGAGGGAGCCTATTTACCTGTTGTGCAGTCAATGCAACTTGCAATTTGGTTCTTACAAAGAGATGTTATACATGACGATGTTGCACCATGTGTCTGGCAGTATGAGATAAGCCTCCTAACTCCATGGCGATGCCTAGTTTCAGCATTTAAAACCGACAACTGAAACTGTTTAAGTACAAACTAACTCTCCTCTGTTTCAAGCTACGGCTCGAGTGTCAAAGAGCTTCACAGTCATTTTTTTTATATACATTTAACTTGGTGGTTCAAATTAAGAAGTACACAAGGACCTTGGAAAGTATTGGAATGAGGCAGTCTCTTCTCTCACTTACCGTCTGCAGTAGGATTTGTGGGCACCAACTGCAGAGTAACTTGGAAAAATACAATGAGTTTTGATAAAATTATAGCTGATGAGGAACATAAGGAGTTTAATTGATACTGCTCACACAAAAGAAAATCTACGATGTCTGCTGTGGATTTGACAAAATGAAGTCTGGCTTCAATAATGCTGTAAAAAAGCCATTCATCATAACTATCTCTGGGGTATGCCAGAAACATATGGAATGGTCTTGCGGCTTTACCGATCAGGCTACGGGCTCATATGACAGGTTCGTTATTTGCTGCGTTTAAGAGAAGGAACATCGGGATCAAAGGGTCTCGTTCTGATTAACTGGCAAGCGTGGAGCACCGCAGTTTGGAGCATGCATTTCCAAAGAATCATTGTAACGGCATTTGGAAATCAATTTGTTGCATCGTGATTGAGGACATACCATAGTGCCATTTAATAAGGAGGAGAGACCGGCTTCATTGCTAGACTCTGTCGGTCACATCTGCCTCCCACAAAGCCTCACCAAACCTCATTGGCCTTCGTCTCCCATTTTCTCAGAATATCCCCCAAATTTTAAAGGCTTACAATAATTATCCATATGGCTAATGATGATGAGTGCATAAGAAATATAACTTATTTTACTGATGAGATGGCAGGATTCAAAGTCTTCCAAATGAAACGGTTCACCAAATGTCTCAGATCACCAGGGGTCGTGTGGTTCAAATTAAACTGAGGTGGGGCTGGAGTTTTGAGGAAGTAGAGATGGAACTGAGGCCCAAGACTTCCTGTTGTTTGCAACGTGGTTGGAAAAAACCCACACAGCAGTGAACTCAAGGAGACCCCTCCTGGGGGTGAGATACAAGCTTGGCCTCTGGCCTCTTCAGTGGCCTCAGTTTTTGTAGCTGGAGACAGTCAAGGTCAGGTGGGAAAAGGCCTGCAAGGCAGGGAGCAGGACTTCCAGGTCTCACAGCCCAGGTGGTTGAATGTTATGGCACCGTGGAGACTGTTTCCATTTGGTTCAGCAATTCTTCTTCAGCAATGCAGCTGTTGGGCACCAGTTTGGTCTAAGTCCAGAACAGTTCCATGACTAATAACTCTATAGTGAAATCAGTTACAATATCTAGATATTTTACCTCCTCTTTGTCAATTGGGCTTGCTCAGTACTTCAATACTTACACATTGTGGATCCATTTGCACATCACATTGAGTTCTGTGGTGGAAGAAAGGTGGGAAATGAAAGGAAGGGATTTTTATTATGATTCATTTTGATACTGCTTTATATTATTAAGGGGGGGGATCTCAAAGCAGTTTGCAACCCACATTAAACCATCAGATAAAACCATCCAGAATAAGACATGGCAGACAAAAGTCGGATATAAATTATACATTCAAAGCAGCATAAATATCAGGAAACCAAAAGATTAAAGATTTCAAAATAAAACATTACAAAGGAGATAAACATATGTACCTTGGTTATCCATGAAAATCTTTTAATAAAATCAAATTAAAAACAAAGTAAAGGAGGTCAAGTGCAGAATGCACAGTTAACATTGCAAAGTTAAAAATAAATAAATCTTAAACATTTAAAAAAAAATACTGAAGGAAGCCAGATATAAAATGCACAATTAAAAACAGCACAATTAGCAAGAAAATAAAATATTATCATAAACATAGAACATCCACAAAAGTTCATTTCCAGTGAACTTTTAGCTGCCTCTCTGCCCATTGCAGGTGTTGCCCTTTTCTGTGCTGTCCTCAATTGGATGACCTGAAACATTTTCATCTTCATCACCCTGAACATTTAAAGCAGGCTTCCTCAACCTCGGCCTTCCAGATGTTTTGAGACTACAATTCCCATCATCCCTGACCACTGGTCCTGCTAGCTAGGGATCATGCGAGTTGTAGGCCAAAAACATCTGGAGGGCCGAGTTTGAGGAAGCCTGGTTTAAAGGGCTATTTAGGTCAGATAAGCCTCCTGGGTCCTGTGAATCAATGAAGTGGTTCTCTCCTGTCACAGCAAATGTTTCTATATACATGTGTCCTTGCAACTCACCCTAAGCACTCTTTGCTGCACTCAAATGATCAGTAGCTGTTTCCGTGTGTCATGTGGGAAGAAAGGTCAACATCTCAGTTCTCCTCTGCATGGGGCCTCCTACAGTTTGCATTGAGGTGTTGAGCAGCCTCATCACAAGATGGATGCAAAGCGTATTTACACAAAGGGCCAGTTTGAGCTCAAGGCTCACATAGGATGACTGTAGCAACTGCCCATGAAGAGTTCTAAGTTTCAGGCTTGCACTGCAAAATATAGGCGTTTTGAGGATAGCACATTGAACTTGTTGGTGCTGTAACAGAAATTTATTTCTGCTGTAACATGTCCATTTGGAAATTCTCATCATCCCCCCCCCTTGTACATGTGTCTTGATTGACTGTTCACAAGCAGCAGCAAAAACAGCTGTCAGAGAACATCTTTGGCAGCAGCAGTAATGGCATGTAAAACCCATTACATTTCGGTTTCATTAAGAAATTTCACACTAGAGTTTTTAAGTGAGCCCAAAATGATCTAAAATGTGTTTATTCCATTTCCCATTTAAGTTGCGTTCATAGGTCAAAGAAGTGGTGTTCTATCTTGCTTTAGCAGCTGTTGTTTACACCTGAAGCTATTGTAACCACTCTGGGATTTTTCCAAGATGAGTTTCTTTCCATTTTATTGGTTTCTTGGATTTCTTACTCTACCTTCTGACAAACAAGGCCTTTATAAATTAACTCAGCTGGTGCACATTTGACCCCAATTTTTGAATGTAATCCCTAGGTCAAGTATTTGTGTGTGCGTGAGAGAGAGAGAAAGAATAGAGCAATTCTTTGCCCCCTTAGGTACTTGGAATATGCATGCATTTAATTTACTGTCAGCAGTTTTTTGGCCACAAATAATTATCTCTGCTTTTTCAGGTAAACAATAAGCTTCATGCTAAGCTTAGAGCAATTAAAGTCAATTACATTTTTCTTTCTCACTCTGTTTCTAAGAAATACATTCTTGTAAGACTTAAGAGGGGGAAAATATGCCTGTTTAAGTGCTCTTTATAGATTCAGGGGGGAATCTCTTTTGCCTTCCAAGAGGTTATTTGTTAGCAAAGTGTGTATAAGAATATGAAGTATAATTATTTGCATGTTGTCTGTCAGATGAAGCTCTAGTGCTCTGTATATGATGGTTCTCCATTGACAATATTCTGAATTTCCGACATATGGTTGCATTCTGTAACATGAACTTGGTACTAAATCTGTGAAGTTTACTCTTCAGTCCCTGCCTTGGGGATATCAGTAGGTGGTAATCTTTAGTATTCTGGATGTGATGTCACCATTGTGGCATTTTCATTGACATTGCTCTGCTGCTTTGACCTCGTGCTCCAAATATAATTTTTGAAAAATTAGCCGCTCGTTACAATACATTAAGCATGTTGTCACTCAACTCACTGAACTTGATGCATATTCTTGTGAAGGTGAAAGACTTCTGGCTAGAATTAATCTTTGTAGTTCTTTGTTGGCTCCATTGTCTCTAGAGATGGAGGCCGTAATTTCCCTCTCTAGCTTTTAAATTCACAGAAAAGATGTTAATGAACCAGAAGCCATAATACTTAACATATAGCAAAACTTGCATAGCATTTGGCACAGTGTACATTGGAGGGACGAAGGGACGCGGGTGGCGCTGTGGGTAAAAGCCTCAGCGCCTAGGGCTTGCCGATCAAAAGGTCGGCGGTTCGAATCCCCGCGGCGGGGTGCGCTCCCGTTGCTCGGTCCCAGCGCCTGCCAACCTAGCAGTTCGAAAGCACCCCCGGGTGCAAGTAGATAAATAGGGACCGCTTACTAGCGGGAAGGTAAACGGCGTTTCCGTGTGCTGCGCTGGCTCGCCAGATGCAGCTATGTCACGCTGGCCACGTGACCCGGAAGTGTCTCCGGACAGCGCTGGCCCCTGGCCTCTTGAGTGAGATGGGCGCACAACCCCAGAGTCTGTCAAGACTGGCCCGTACGGGCAGGGGTACCTTTACCTTTACCTTTACATTGGAGGGACGTGGGTGGCGCTGTGGGTTAAACCACAGAGCCTAGGACTTGCCGATCAGAAGGTCGGTGGTTTGAATCCCCGCGACGAGGTGAGCTCCCGTTGCTCGGTCCTTGCTCCTGCCAACCTAGCAGTTCGAAAGCACGTCAAAGTGCAAGTAGATAAATAGGTACCGCTGTGGCGGGAAGGTAAACGGCATTTCCATGCGCTGCTCTGGTTCGCCAGAAGTGGCTTAGTCATGTTGGCCACATGACCCGGAAGCTGTACGCTGGCTCCCTCGGCCAATAAAGCGAGATGAGCGCCGCAACCCCAGAGTCGGTCACGACTGGACCTAATGGTCAGGGGTCCCTTTACCTTTACCTTTACATTGAATGTAATGTGAAAGTATGAAGGTACTAATTCTTAAGTGCAATAATGAGATGTTTAAAGAACGCTACAGTAAGGATGCTGCCAATATCCCTAATTTTCCATCCCTGATGTGAAATGCCATAGTCAGTGTGGCGGATGTGGCACAAAAAGGCAGCAGCCTTAAGAAAATTCACATTCAATCTGCAGTTACTGAACTTGTAAGATGATGCACAGTTTGCTTTAGTAGCTGTTCAGCCCTGAAACTATTGTAACAATTCATTTTATTTATTGTACTCCTCTATACACTACACTGTTTGTCGTCAATTTCGAGGCCGTTTCCAAAATTACAACAATGAAGAGTACAAAGAAAGCAAGAAGCAGATTAATTATTACAGATATTATTAATAATATGTAAATGTGGTGTTAAGCAAAGACTATGGGTTGTAGTCCATGTTAGCCATACTCAGGCTAGATTCCCTGGACACGACATCCTTAGGTCCATTCATTTCAATGGGTCTACACTGAGTAGAACTTATTTGGATACAATGCTAAGGCTGCAACCCTATATACCATTACAAGAAATTAGTCTCACTGAACTCATGCCTAGATTTTCACTGTTAGCTCTGTATTATATTGTGAAGAGACTTGTATGCTTAAATGGCAGGCCTGAATCAATGCTAAGCCAGCTCTGGGTGGTATACAGGGATGTTCAACAGCAATTCAGCTCCATTTTTGCAACTAAAGTGGAAGTCTCACACACATTTACTTGGGAATAAATTCAGCTCACTAAGTCTTACATCCATATAGACAATGTATGATGTTGCTTTGTAAAAAGGTAAAGGGACCCCTGACCATTAGATCCAGTCGTGACTGACTCTGGGGTTGCGGTGCTCATCTCGCTTTATTGGCCGAGGGAGCCGACGTACAGCTTCCGGGTCATGTGGCCAGCATGACTAGCCGCTTCTGGCGAACCAGAGCAGCGCACAGAAACGCTGTTTACCTTCCTGCCGGAGCGGTACCTATTTATCTACCATACTTGCACTTTGATGTGCTTTCAAACTGCTAGGTTGGCAGGAGCAGGGACCGAGAAATGGGAGCTCACCCCATCGCGGGGATTCGAACTGCTGACCGTCTGATCGGCAAGTACTATGCTCTGTGGTTTAACCCACAGCGCCACCCGCATTTACTTGGGAATAAATTGAGCTCACTGGGCCTTACACCCATATAGACAATGTATGATATTGCTTTGTAGATGTCCCAAATATTCATTGCCAGTACTTGGAAAGGCATAAATATCTATAGAAACAAAGGCATGGGTTTCACCCATACCTTTGGTAGAACAAACTGACAGGTGGAGGAAGAGAGTAATAGCTACGTTTTCAGCCTGGGGGTATGGAGAACAAATTTCCAATTACCTCCTTTGCTAGCAATCTTCTTGTATGACCTTTAGCGAAACCACTTATGACTCGCCTTGGTGGAAAATGAGGATAATGGCACTTCTGAACCTCACAAGGGGGAGCTGTCAAGCAAGACCCGCTAACTGATGTGGACCTTGAACATTATGTTAATGGGTACCACAGTGAGTCGTCTGGAGCTATTTGCTCCGCAAGCATCTTTTGAAAGTATGTGGCCCACTGCGGTCTGGGCTGTCTGTGCTGATCTGTGAGGGAAGATGCTAGATGGATAGAATAGCTCCTTGAAAGGTCTTGTAATCTAAGGCTTATGGCACCAGGCGTTTAGACAGCTTTGCTCTACGAATGAGAACATGTGGGCTTTAAACATCTGAAATGTTTTTGAACATTTGAAAGCTGCATGGATGACAAACGGGGCAGGAGTTGTCACTGATAGCACATGGTCCCATTTGAAAGAGTGTGGCTTGATGAGTAACTGGTTGGAACAGACCCTAAGAATATGATTCAGAAAACAGACATTGGACAGGGCTTCTATTCATTGAAAGCCACAGCCTGAAAGAGCTGTTCTTTGCCTTTCAATAGCAATTCAGTGTGGGCCAATTGTTATGTTACTTGAGCTTCCCTGTGGCTGTTCCTGTGTGGATCCTGCAGAAAGCTGTTCTGCTAAAGTAAGGCAACAGGAACATGGTCAGGAAGGATCAACAAACTAAGTTGGATAAAAATGATTTTAGCAACAGCAACAAGATGCAGCAACAGCAGTGGTACAAAACCATAAATAGAGCCAGTCTTGACTATAGCCATGAAACAGATATTCCCCAGAGCACATAAGACAATAATTGTCTCTTTGTGGTTTACAAACATGGTGTGAAATATAGAGTATTGATATAAAGCTACTACATTTTAGGTATAGTTTTTAATCATTCTGGTGTGCAGCAGAGCTAGCACTGTTCCAGTTCAGGCAAATTTCATAAGCTTATGAGTGTCCCGGGGGAAATGTCTCCCCAAGACTGCAGGTGAATTTCAAAAATGATTGTTGGATTATCTATGAGTTGGGAGAACGGTTTTCTTCTTTGTTTCCTTCAGCAAAAAAAAAAAAAGCCTTGCCACCATTTCAAGCACTGGTGTGGCTGAACACATTCCTGGAGAGACATTCCTGGCAATGTCATGATATCAATAACTTTTTTTTTATTTTTACAAAGGACAGAGGACTATGAACATCAGCAATTAAGAACAGAACAAATTACAGAGGTGTAGCTGTGTCAGTCTGTTAATAACAAAAGACCAAAGAGTAATGTGACCCATTAAAAAATAAGCGGCCTATTGCGGCATTATGCCATGATAAATACATCAGAAAGTCACAACACCCTTCTTTAAATATAAAACAGAAGTGGAAAACAAAATCAGAACAACGGGAGAAGTGAGGGTGGCATCAAGGATATTGACCAATATATGCTATGTGTTTCATGCAACTAGTGTTTTCCCAGCCACATCAGCAGATACATATGAGGCCCAGATAAGGTAGGTTTGGTTTTTTTTAAAAAAAGGTAAAGGACCCCTGGACACTTAAGTCCAGTCAAAGGTGACTATGGGGTTGCGGCACTCATCTTGCTTTCAGGCCGAGGAGCCAGCGTTTGTCCAAGGACATCTTTCCAGGTCATGTGGCCAGCAGGACTAAAATGCTTCTGGCGCAACAGAACACCCTTGATGGAAACCAGAGCACATGGAAATGCTGTTTACCTTCCCACCACAGCGGTACCTATTTATCTACTTGCACTTTTGGTGTGCTTTCAGACTGCTAGGTTGGAAGGAGCTGGGACAGAACAACGGGAGCTCACCCCGTCGCAGGGATTCGAACCGTCAACCTTCAAGCGGCTCAGCGGTTTAGACCACAGCGCCACCTCCATCCCTTTTCCCAGATGAGCATCACAGTGTGTATGAGCATCTGCTTTTGCTGCAGACATGAGACGTTTCGCTTGCTAGCACATTGCCCGAGTCCATGGTAGCACTTATTCTGGCGCTCCTAAAATCCATTAGGAATAATTGTGATGTTACCATGTAACATTACACAAGTGTTTTCATACAATGATAAAAATAAATTTAAAAATTGGGTTTTTTAAAACAAACAAACAAACAAACAAAAATCCTTTCAGTCACATCTATCCACTATGCTGGCTGTATAACAAAAGGCATCTTTCCAGGCATGAGATATGTATGTCACAACCGATTCAAACCATTTTCAAATGGTTGGAAATAATTTTGGCTGAAAACATATTCGGGGGCAGAGCAGGGTCACACTGGTTTTCCCTGCTCTCAATGTCCTTGCTACACTGAGCAGTGAGAGTTCAGGACAATGCTATAGAGCAGTTTCCCCAAACTTGGGCATCTAGTTGTTTCTGAACTACAACTCCCATCATCCCTAGCTAGCAGGACCAATGGTCAGGGATGATGGGAATTGTAAGTTCTGGATCCTCTTCGTGGGCAGCCCTTTGTGGAACATGTTGCAACAATCAATCCCGTCTGGGAGTTTCCAGAGCCCAGAGAAAACCCAAAGTGCTTCACAGCTCTCAAGCGTTCTGTAGCTCATTTTCTCTAAACCAGAATTCAAACGAACTTTTATTCTTACACAACACTCTTTCAGATCTTATAACTGTAGTGGCTTTGATTGCCTTAGCAGATAACAGTCACTGTGTGCTCCCTTACCTGGGAGTAACTCCCATTAAACTCAATGGAGTTTACACCTTAGTAGACATGCATAGGGCTGCGCAGTAAGGAATAAAGTTCTTTTGTTGCGTCCATGACCATTATTTTACAACGAATGAGACAATGAAACTTTCAATTATATAAGGGATTTTAAAAACATGGCTTCCCTGCAGTAATTGCCCCCCGGTCTGGAGGTCATTAGAATGAAGGCAAATGCCATGTTTAAGAAGCAATGTTACAAAAAGTGAGCTACATAACAATGTCAACTCTTCTGAAAAGCCAGTAATTAAATGAAAGTTCCTTTTCTAGAGTCACTTTCCATGGTATTTTATTAATTAAATAGCTAGAAATGCAAGGATTACCACTTTCTTTCAGAACATTGTAACCAACTGGTTTCTATTTTTTTTCCTTTCAAAAGCCAAAGTTTGTTTTGTAGCTGAAGAGTATTCTTTTGTCCTTCGTTTATTTTTGGTTTAAATTAAAAGGTCATGCAGTCTGAGTTGCTTGTTTTTCTTCTCTTAAATCTGGATTTCTGACTGCTGCTTCCTATTTGTCATTCAGTTTTTAAGTAAGTTTTAAGAGCAATTCAGTCCCTAGAGAAATAATGATCATTTTTCAATGGCAGCTACTCTTCATCCTCTCGGAGGGACGCTTCAATTCACTTCTGGACCTATCAAGTGCACATGTAAGGTCCCTTTTCAAAGAGGCATGCACTGGTGAAATTCTTTTGCTGGCTTTTCACCTACTAATTGCAAGCAGGGAACAAGTTCTCCTTTTTCAAACAACTCCACTTTCTTATTTTTTTTTAAAAAAAGCCTCCTTGTGTTTAACTGTGCTTATAGAACCTTAAAGCGCATAAATTGTGACCACGATAATGCAAAGCTTTCATCTTAGCTTGAAATAGCATCTGTCCTCTATAATATCTTTTGAAATCTTGATTGATAAAGGATCTAGGCCTGCCTTTAATTACTGTATAATGTACTTGGCAAAGGTTAACATTTTGCATCAGGAAAGAGATCAGGGTATAATTCCTCCGGCTAAGCAAGGGAAGGTTGCAGAATGCAGGTTTTTTCTTGACTACACCTTTCAACATTAGAGAAAACATAGATTTCGAGAAAGGGAGAGATTTATTGCTTGCATGAGAAATGCAAAGCCTTCTGTTGCATGCTCTTCAACAATACTGGTTGCAGACAAGTCTCTTGGATCCATGTCACAGTCGTCGCCGCCCCACCCATTAATTTATTTTTTAAAAAGACAACCCACCCTAAGCCAAACTTAATTTGTGAATTTCCTGTTTAAATTGATGCTGTTTTCATCAGTATATGTGATGATTTATTGAGTAACATAAGCAAAAGGCAGCCATTAGGGTGTTTTCAACAACTACCAAGGGCTGTCATCTGATCAAAACAGAAAAACAAGAAAGACAGCTTCTCCTGGCCTGCTGTTGTGCTTGATCCAGAGAAATCAACTGGCAAAGCTTTTCACGGCAGGAGATGAGCTCTAGGGATATGGCTGAGCTTCATAATTCCTTGCCTTGGATTACAATCCGCAGAAATTTATTAGGTTTGCCTTACAAGTGAAATGAGCATCACACAACTCCCAGTTCTTCTCCGGCTCAGATTTAAATCCAAGCTGGAGAAGTTTTCTCTTCCTGGCTGGCTGGTACCCCACCATTCGCTGCTGATGCTGCTTCATTGATGGCAGGAGAGGAACAGGAAGGCCAAGCCAGAGGCTGGACTCCTTCTTTCCTCTTTCTATTTCTCACTCTTCCTCCTCTGTTTATCCTTCCTCACCCTCCCTGAAACCTGGAATACAGGGAAAGGGGAATACTTGCTTGCTTACTGAGAATTCACTCAGATTTATTTGGAGGGAGATTAGACCATGCTTACTATTTAATGTGCATTTCTTCTTATTTCTTTGTTGGGAAATTAGATTACATTGCATCAAAGCAGCACCTTCCCACTTTGCAGCACATTTTCCTGCCACTTGCCTTCTCTCAAAAAGTCAGATCTTCTGAGGAAATGGCTTTGCTGCTCAAGTCCTTCCAATCACCTGTAATTGTTCAACCTGAACTTTCTGGTATGTGACTGAATGCCGACTAAAAGTAGTGACAGTTTGGAAGCATCCTGACGAGCACCAGGCCAAGGGTGTTGGTGACCCAGGGGGTTGCAATAAGACAAAAACAACAATATGTTGTGCTTTTTCTGTTTCTTCTCCACTTGATTCAGTCCTAATCTGAATCAAGGCAAACAGAGTACACCCCCCCCCAACTAATATCACTTAGCTAATCTTTCTAGCCTTGGGACGCAGGTGGCACTGTGGGTTAAACCACAGAGCCTAGGGCTTGCTAATCAGAAGGTCGGGGGTTTGAATCCCTGCGACGGGGTGAGCTCCCGTTGCTCGGTCCCTGCTCCTGCCAACCTAGCAGTTCGAAAGCACGTCAAAGTGCAAGTAGATAAATAGGTACCGCTCTGGTGGAAAGGTAAACAGCGTTTCTGTGCGCTGTTCTGGTTCGCCATAAGCGGCTTAGTCCAGTGGAGTAGCGTGGGTTGTCAGCACCCGGGGCAAGGCAAGTAATTTGCGCCCCCTAACCCGTGGATTTGCGCCCCTTAACCCGTGGATTTGCCCTAACCCCAGATGTTGCGCCCGGTGCGGCCGGCCCCCCTTGCACCCCCCACGCTACGCCACTGGCTTAGTCATGCTGGCCATGTGACCCAGAAGCTGTACACCGGCTCCCTTGGCCAATAAAGCAAGATGAGCGCCGCAACACCAGAGTCGTCCGGGGCTGGACCTAATGGTCAGGGGTCCCTTTACCTTTAATCTTTCTAGGAAAGGCTCACCATTTCCTCCAGGGATGGGAAGATGTGTGGATCTTCGTCTTACTCATTTTGCTGCACAATTGGGAAGCAAACAAGCATGGCTCCCTCATGGTCCCTGGTCTGCCACTTCTAAAGGGATTCTGAATCTATCTGGCATGTGATTAAAGGAAACAGAGATTTTGAGTTCTGTTCTTGACTCACATTCTGGATTGAAAATGAAATGATGATCTTCCTATAAAAGAATTCTTCTACTAGTTTTCTACATGCGAGGGGTGTGTGTGTTCAAGCATACCAGTCGCCAACATAGAGAAATTAGTTCTCAGATGTATTGGGCCAATGCTTGGCTTGTGTTGCATATATTCCTGAGATAATGCATGCAAAACACTTAGGATAGAACTATATTCATAATGTGTTGGTCCCACACTTTGGGTTTGGATTGGCTCCTTCAGTCCACTGAAGGATTGAGTTCTAGTGGGAATTCCACTGGCAGAAGAGGGGAAGATGGGATTTTTGTCATCCCTCTTCCTCTTGTATTCCTCCAGTGTATTGGAATGTACCCTCATCCTCCAGAGCAGGGGCTGCAAAAGAAGGGAGACGTGTTCCTTACATAGAAATCTAGTCAGAGATTGGCACACAATATGGATTCAGCCATGTTGTTGTGCTTTCCATCTAGATTTGGCACAGACTCCATAGAAATCTTTGCTTTTAATGAAATTTTGCTCAGTGTAGATCCACTGAAATTGATGAACATGACTAAGTTAGAGCCATTAATCTTCCCTTTAAGATCTAAGTGATTTCAGCAACATACTGGGTTTCGCAATATCTATTGCTAGCCCTCGCTGAATCCTGTTTATGTGGGAAAACAGCCATCAACTGGATTGTGCGGTGTTCAGTCATCTCCAGAGGCAATAAACAAAGGGCTATAAAGTACTACAGTGCCAGCGAAGAAGTCATTTTTCAGTCTTCTACAAACACCATAAAGCACTTAGGTTATGTTTAGTTAGTTGCTGTAATATTAACTGAAACATGGCACTGATGAGAGGGATTTTTATATTAACCTATCCAGGGAGAAAAACCATGGTGTGCTTAAATCTTTACCCCTCACCCCAAATGCACACTGGGCAGCGATGAACAGCTGTCTTCTTTCTGGCCCTCAGAGAAATATCATCCACTTCCCTTCTGCACCTTTCCCCAGAACTGAATCTTTCTTTCTTTCTTTCTTTCTTTCTTTCTTTCTTTCTTTCTTTCTTTCTTTCTTTCTTTCTTTCTTTCTTTCTTTCTTTCTTTCTTTCTTTCATCAACCAATTTTGGTCCTTTATCTCAGATGTACGCTTCCCCAGAATCAAAGTATGCACTGATTTGCATATGGTCTACTTTGTTTAATCCTAATAATACAGCCGGTATTTATGAAGCTGTTTATACTGCGGTGTATGGTACCACTCTCTAATCGCACCTTGTATAAACAGGGCTGTTTTAGTCCAGAAGAAACAGCCATGGTTTATGGATTTTGGCAGGGGCTTTACATTCTACAACTTGAAAAGGCCTTTTACAGTGCTGGATATTATTGCCTCCCTCCACTATTCCCATCTGCATCACTGTATACACTAAAATATACGTAGCAACAATAATGAGATCTAATGAAAGATCTCCCTTTTGTGGACATATAAGCAAACCTTCTAACGCTATTAATTAGGAGGAGTAAGGACTGTGGGAATATTTCAATGGGATGTTCTAAATAGAGCAACAAATGGACCCCACTCTATCCATTAATTTTTAGTGTTCTTCTAGGCCAGCCTTCCCCAACCTGGTGCCCTCCAAATGTTTTGGATTCCAAATTCCACCACCCCTGACCTTGAGCTGGGAGTCCAAGAATATCTGGAGGGCACCAGGTTGGGGAATACCGCTCAAGGCCTTCCCCACTTGAGCAGGTTCTTGTTTGGAGGAGAGGGGTCATGAGACTGATCCGATATATAATATATTACTATTACAACAGTAATATATATTACTATATATTACTGTCACCTTATTCTGGTGACAGATTCTCACGTGGTAGGTATTGAAGGAGCTGGCCATTTTGGCTCTCCTGGTTTCTGATTGTTCCTATCTTAAATTCAGTTCTACAGATTTTGCAGCAATTTGTGATTATTGTTATTTTAAAAAAAATCCTCATGGAAATTCATCAGTGCTTTGTTGCAAATTTTCCCTAATAAACACATTATTACATGCACTTTTGACTTATGTACACATTTTTGCAAATAATTTTCAGTAACGTAATGTATTTTTGTGCGTTGTGTTCATTTGTATGCACACGGCAGTTGCTGAAATGCGTAACAAAATTTGCTGGGTTTGCTCCTGTCCTTACCAATTCAAGACCATTGATGACTTGATGGCAAAGGCTCTCATGAATTTTCTTGCACCAAGTCAGATCATTATCACGCTAGCACCATATTGTCTGCCTTGACTGGTTTGCAGCTCAGCTAGTTCTTAGCTGTGCTATCTGAAACCCTTTTTCACTGAAGATGACAAAGACTGAACCCATGCATTTCAACATGGTACAGACCTATGAGAGAGTTGGAGACATGTCCAAAAAAGCCACAGACAATGTCTCAGGTAAGTGGAGGGTGCCATTGAGGTGAGTTTTGGTGGTTAGGCTGTGTGCCTTTCAAGTATTAGATGGGCCATTTATACAGTGGTGCCTCGGGTTAAGTACTTAATTCGTTCTGGAGGTCTGTTCTTAACCTGAAACTGTTCTTAACCTGAAGCACCACTTTAGCTAATGGGGCCTCCTGCTGCTGCCGCGCTGCCGGAGCACAATTTCTGTTCTCATCCTGAAGCAAAGTTCTTAACCTGAAGCACTATTTCTGGGTTAGCGGAGTCTGTAACCTGAAGCGTCTGTAACCTGAAGCGTATGTAACCTGAGGTACCACTGTATTATAGTTCTATTTGCTGTCAACTTAGGCAAGCCAGTCTTTCAGAGACAAAAAGACTCTGGCAAAGATTCCAACAAGATAAAGTATGTGAAGTCCTTTGAACTCTTAATGAGCTAAATAAATTATAATTGGTGTTTTTGTTACAATGCACAAGTTTTCTTTTGAAGTGCCATTTTGATGGTACTGGAATACAGAGCTGGCTGTCAATTGCACCATAATATTAGTATAACTTTTTATAGTGTATTTGAGCACATTAATTTCCCCATGGTTAGGACCAAAATGAGAGCTATAAACACAATTAGCACTGGTTCCTTTTCCGAAAAGCACACCACAATAATTTGAAAAGACCTGACATAAAGCATCGGGGGGAATGCACTTGGGCATCCAGGAACTCATTTCTGACTTTTTCTTCCACAAAGTTCTTTTTAATTAGTGCTCGGAATATTGGCTGCCCAGCAATGTTTTGACATTGTGTACGCTTCGGAGAGGTTACGTGCAATGGAACAAGATTAAGAGTTAAATGAGAGCCAAATACCCAGACCAGGGGGGGAAACCCACAGCAAAATATTGGAAATCAGTTGTAACAGCAATGCTAAAAGAGTGATTAAAATAATATGCAATGTGATGCACAATTAGCAAGCTTTCAGGCCAAGCTAGTCTTTGTACAGGACAAACAAAAGGGGTTTACTAATTTATTGGAGCTTTATTATTGTTATTTAAAAAACAACAACACCTTAAGATCAGTCACTGAAGGCTGCCCTTTGAACGGGGAAAATGGTGGGAGGTGAAGCTGCCCATTCCTTTTCTATCCCAGCTTTTTCTCAAATTCATCCTGCCCACCTCTAAACTGCTTTTCTTTAATAATCCTCATTTCAGCCTCTGAGTCTTCTCAACAGAGGGAGGGAATGAGGGGAGTATTCCTGCATCTTCTGCATAACATCTATTTTTTGAATGTTAAACATCTTCATGAGGCAGTAAGGTAATTATATTTTTTTAAGGGGAAACAGGCATCTTTTCTAGATTTTTGGAAGCAAATGCTTAAAGGCAGGTGAGCTCAAAAGCCATCCCCTCTCCCTGGGTATTAGTTCTTTGAACTTCTCTGAGTAGCTGTTGTACTACTACAAAAGGCATTGTTCCTAAGCATGTACACCCCATAATTTTTTTACTATGCCCAATGAATGTCTTCATGAGAAATCTCATTTCATCGCTAAGAATTAATAGTGAGACAAATGATATATTTACAAAGGAAGGAAAAAACTGGAATGGGAATACGGGGAAAACCAGAGTCATTTCTATTTAGAGAACAATTGTATTTCATTCCCTTCGTTCCATTTTGATCATCTCTATACCATCCCCTCAGTTTATAAAGGTTTGAAAATGTGTAATGATAATGGTCAAAGAATGTGGCTATGTTCTTCTCCTCTCATTCACTCCCAGTAAACACTTCTGAGAATCTCACTATAAAAAGTGTCAGGCTAAATGAAGATTTATGTGTCCGTGATTCTCAGCTAAAGTGAAGTGTGTCTCTGCATCAAGGACTTAAAGATTACTAAATCTCTGATCTTTGGGGTTTAGAATAAAGTGCTGAGATTGAGGTTTGAGGGGTTCATTGGGCAAAATAGTGTCCCGTCCCCCCATAAATGAAACTGCCTACTTCTCATCAGAATTCCCATTGCCCAGTCACTTGACATCTCCTCTAGTCAATATAGAGGGAAGCGAAAAGGGTTTTGATGGGCTCCTCTCTTACGTCTAAAAGTCAAATGGTTAAGCCCTTTTTTAACAATGAAAAATCAAAATGTGTTTGATTTAGCTAAAACGTTGCTTGGGTGTCCCCCCCCCCAGTTTTATGCCATAATTGTATTGCGTGTGGATGTTGGCCCCCTTAAGGATCCCATTGAAGGCCAAAAGGTGGAATATAAGTGATCATATTAAAACAGATGGAGAGAGAAAATAAATGAAACTACTGAAATTTCTCCAGCAGAAGGGAGGATTTCCCACACATACCTACGTGTTGATCTGTGGTTTAGGGGAACTGTTTGAGGATGTGGGTACCGGATTCATAGAGCTAGCTGTTTTTTCTTTAAAAGGAGGGGGGGAGATACAAGACCTACAGAGTCCCTTGCAGAGTGAATAGGAACAGACCAAAATTGTGTCTCTCATGCTGGAAACCAGTCCTGAGACTAAAAGCCTGCTAATTTATTCTCAAAGGCTCGAGTTCTGGGCTTGTTTTCTCAATGCTTAGAAAAACAATGTTTATTTTCATTCCATGCGATATGTACATTCTTTGTAAGCATAAAAAGCTGTGCTGTCAAGCATGTATAACTTCTTCAATTCAGCCGTTTGGTGATTCCTCTCATTCTGAAAAGAAAGGCGAGCGCTTAGTTGACTTAATGAATGTGTAGGGGAGACAGTGAGAGGCCTATTGAAAACATAATTCAGAAACTCATGACAAACAGAGAAGGCTAATGATTTTGTGGTTTGAATGGATGGCACCGTTCCTTTCCCCCCGAAGGAATGCCGCTGAATTGCTTGCAGGAATTAGTTCCCTTCTTATATTTCTTCAAAAGGGGCATATGTGCTTGTCTTTGTCATGCCTCTGTGAATGTCATTCATGGGATGAGGCACAGCTTGTAAGGGGGAGGACTAACAGCACAATCCTAAATAGTCAGGCGCAAGTCCCACTCAGCTCAATGGGATTTATCCCTGAGTAAATGAGTTTAAGGTTACAGCCCAGATCTGCTACTAGCAAACTGACTCTAGACCATTGCAAGCATTTATGCAGAAATGGGTGACCCTTAATGAAATAAGGTGATCACCATGCTCCCAATTTTAATTTGCCATTTCTTACATTGTTTCCTTTCTGAAACTTCAGAGAGCAGATTGTGTCCTCCCTAAAAGAGGGCACGTGTTGCGGTGAGACCCGGAGACTGACCTCCTGTGTTGTGGGTGGGTTGGATTGGTTAGCCGCAACAGACGATTGGTAGGTCCCTCTATGTTGGGTCCTGTATACCTGAAGGAGCGTCTCCACCCCCATCGTTCAGCCCGGACACTGAGATCCAGTGCCGAGGGCCTTCTGGCGGTTCCCTCATTGCGAGAAGTGAGGTTACAGGGAACCAGACAGAGGGCCTTCTCGGTAGTGGCGCCCACCCTGTGGAACACCCTCCCTTCAGATGTGAAGGAAATAAGCAGCTATCCTATCTTTAAAAGACATCTGAAGGCAGCCCTGTTTGGGGAAGTTTTTAATATTTAATGCTGTACTGTTTTTAACACTTGATTGGGAGCCGCCCAGAGTGGCTGGGGAAACTCAGCCAGATGGGCGGGGTATAAATAATAAATTATTATTATTATTATTATTATTATTATTATTATTATTAGGTTCAATCTGGCCAATGGGGCACAGTCTAAACAGATCAAGGGACCTATATAAACCCATGCACGTGACCCAGAGCATTCTCTTTTGGCTTGTGCATCGGAACACCTCTCCCTAATTTTAGGGCATTGTGCGATTGACCTTGCTATGCCGTCGTGCGTCGTCTGTCATTGGGACAGGGGCACGGCAGGAATTTCCCCACTTGGCCAATTGTCTGGTGCCTTTTGGGTTTCACCTGCCACATAGCAATTTGTCACAACTTGTAAGGTTGCGGATAGGCACTGGTTCAAGGTGATAGATATGGGAGAGCGGTCTTTCCATCCCCGTGTAAAGGGTATTCTGCTAAAGGAACCCAGGGACTCAACTGGTTTGGGCAACCCCTGAGAGGTGCTTGTGCCCGTGCCTGAGTCCAGGGTGGCATCTGGGTGGTGAACATAGTCTGTTCCCAGCTTTTCGCCTACCCAGGTGTTCACCCTTGGCTGACCTATGCTGGTGCCCTGGGTCAGCGCTGCCTGCAAGGGTGCAGGGAGCTAGTCGAACCAGAGCCTATGCAACCACTCACCTTCTGTAATCAATAGTCAAGTGTGAATTTATTTAGGAGGGAGGTCTCTGCGTCTGAACATGCAACTACCAGCCAGTGTAGTCAGTATTGAACTGGATGGGCCAATAGTCCGATTCTGTATAAGGTAGCTTCCTACACCTTGATTTCACATCTATTGTGGGTTTTCAATCCTTGGGGTTTTTTTGAGGTTTCCTAGGTTTCCAGTCAGAAGGTTGTCATGCGATCTAAATGGAGTATCAGTGCGGTAGATCTTTACTTCTCTCCCTCCCCCCATTTTGAGTAGTGAGGACTTTACTATCATGAAGCCTATGCACGTTGCAATGTATGCACATATTTGCCATTTAGATTTTATCTGTAGCTGTGAGATGCAGGCAGGAGCAGGATCAGACTGCCTCAATGTGTATTCACTTTACCAATTCTCTTGCAGGGGTCAGTAGGCTTTCTCAGTTCGCATGAGGGTTGTTGTGCGAAGATGGTCCTGAAACACCCACAGCCCCTCTGTTCTTCAGACTACAGGTATGGGTTTTGGCAATGCAGGAATCAGCTTGTCAGGCTAATTCTAATTCTATAATTAAGGATTTGCTGCCTGTGTGGTCCAGCAGTACAAACACAAGGCAGGGTGGGTTTTGCTGATGCATTTAAACTGTTCTGTTTGAAATATCCAATTTCATCAGAAATATGGCATTATAATTAGAATACACAATACACAGAATATAAGCTACTAAGAATTGGATTACTGCATATTTCCTTAACATTATAAAAGCTTTTTGGAGCAGCCTTCCTTCTCGTGTGTGATCATTAGACATATTCAACAATATAGTCTCCCCCTCCCCCTTCCCCCCAATGTATATTATTATGAGATTGCCTAAATTCCTCTAGTAGCAGTAGGCTATAATTCCT